>CM038705.1:413317-415817 GCA_021613375.1 Megaleporinus macrocephalus
AGCTTGTGTATGTTGTAAGTGATACAGCTCAGTACGTAACCACTGAACTGCTAGCGGAACGTTGTGAGAACGTTAACACGCGCTCAGCATTTCAAAACAAGCAGCATGTTAAAACACTAGCGTGGTACGTTAGTCTCTGCGCTCTGATCAGATCAGAATATCAGTGAAATCAGATCAGATGATCAGTGATGATTGTAGTGTTCGCTCTATGAACTGTTAATAACAGGGTTATTACACTCGCGCTGTGATGGGTTTGTCACAGTAATGATGGAATGTCAGCGCTCAGTGATGGAAACCTGTGTTTTAGAAACGTTCCGGTCACATGCCGAGGAAACAGCGCCGGGTCACAAACCAAGACTATAACTGCTCGTCCACGACCGGCCGGCTCCTCCGAGAACAGCCCCCCCTGCTGGAACACCGGACACAGCACCGAGCATACTCTAATACTCAGGAGTGCTCCAATGTGGGAATTCAGTACCGATATGGGAATTCAGTACTGATATGGGAATTCAGTACCGATATGAGAATTCAGTACCAATATGGGAATTCAGTACCGATATGGGAATTCAGTACCGATATGAGAATTTTATACCGATAAGGGAATTCAATACCAATATGGGAATTCAGTACCGATATGAGAATTCAGTACCGATATGGGAATTTAGTACTGATATGAGAATTCAGTACTGATGTGAGAATTCAGTACTGATATGGGAATTCAGTACCGATATGAGAATTCAGTACCAATATGGGAATTCAATACCGATATGAGAATTCAGTACCGATATGAGAATTCTATACCGATATGAGAATTCAGTACCGATATGGGAATTCAATACCGATATGGGAATTCAGTACCGATATGAGAATTCAATACCGATATGGGAATTCAGTACCGATATGAGAATTCAGTACCGATATGGGAATTTAGTACTGATATGAGAATTCAGTACTGATGTGAGAATTCAGTACCAATATGGGAATTCAGTACCGATATGGGAATTCAATACCGATATGGGAATTCAGTACCGATATGAGAATTCAGTACCGATATGGGAATTCAATACCGATATGGGAATTCAGTACCGATATAAGAATTCAATAACAATATGGGAATTCAGTACCGATATGAGAATTCAGTACCGATATGGGAATTTAGTACTGATATGAGAATTCAGTACTGATGTGAGAATTCAGTACTGATGTGAGAATTCAGTACTGATATGGGAATACAGTACTGATATAATGCAGTACTGATATGAGAATACAGTACTGATATGAGAATGCAGTACTGATATGAGAATACAGTACTGATATGAGAATTCAGTACTGATATGAGAATGCAGTACTTATATGAAAATTCAGTACTGATATGAGAATTCAGTACTGATGTGAGAATGCAGTACTTATATGAAAATTTAGTACTGATATGAGAATACAGTACTGATATGAGAATGCAGTACTTATATGAAAATTTAGTACTGATATGAGAATTCAGTACTGATGTGAGAATTCAATACCGATATGGGAATTTAGTACTGATATGAGAATTCAGTACTGATATGGGAATACAGTACTGATATGAGAATACAGTACTGATATGAGAATGCAGTACTTATATGAAAATTCAGTACTGATATGAGAATTCAGTACTGATGTGAGAATTCAGTACTGATATGGGAATACAGTACTGATATGAGAATTCAGTACTGATGTGAGAATTCAGTACTGATATGGGAATACAGTACTGATGAGAATTCAGTACTGATATGAGAATGCAGTACTTATATGAAAATTCAGTACTGATATGAGAATTCAGTACTGATGTGAGAATGCAGTACTTATATGAAAATTTAGTACTGATATGAGAATACAGTACTGATATGAGAATGCAGTACTTATATGAAAATTTAGTACTGATATGAGAATTCAGTACTGATGTGAGAATTCAATACCGATATGGGAATTTAGTACTGATATGAGAATTCAGTACTGATATGGGAATACAGTACTGATATGAGAATACAGTACTGATATGAGAATGCAGTACTTATATGAAAATTCAGTACTGATATGAGAATTCAGTACTGATGTGAGAATTCAGTACTGATATGGGAATACAGTACTGATATGAGAATTCAGTACTGATGTGAGAATTCAGTACTGATATGGGAATACAGTACTGATGAGAATTCAGTACTGATATGAGAATGCAGTACTTATATGAAAATTCAGTACTGATATGAGAATACAGTACTGATATGAGAATTCAGTACTGATGTGAGAATTCAGTACTGATGTGAGAATTCAGTACTGATGTGAGAATACAGTACTGATATGAGAATTCAGTACTGATACAGTACTGATATTCTGCTCTGGTATGGGAGCTGTTGATACTTATTCAGGTGTAATAACGATATACTGAGACGACACACTGTTTAATAACACTAAATACTCAGCTTGGTGTGCTAATGCTAACGTTAGCGCTGCACCCTCACAC
>CM038705.1:420817-475817 GCA_021613375.1 Megaleporinus macrocephalus
GGGGCTTTAATAGAGGGGCTTTGATAGAGGGGCTTTAATAGAGGGGCTTTAATAGAGGGGCTTTGATAGAGGGGCTTTAATAGAGGGGTTTTAATAGAGGGGCTTTGATAGAGGGGCTTTGATAGAGGGGCTTTGATAGAGGGGCTTTGATAGAGGGGCTGACCTGGAACTGGCGGTGACTGAGAGCTCAGTCACTACTACAGACTAACAGCAGATGATTCATGCAGCGAGAGACTGAGTCACAAACATCTGAGTAAGAAATGTAAGAAGTGGAAGTGCTTTACGGGAACCTGGTCTTTTACACGTCCACTTCCTCTCACCCCGCCCCCCCCCCACCCCGCTGCCCCCCAGTGCCCACACCACGCACTCTCGTAAACACAGCAGTGAAGTTCTCTCAGTGACCTGCTGTAAACTCTAACGCTTCCGTACTACAACAGCCAGAACGCAGTCCTGCAGCAGATACAGCAGATCTTCACCACAGACTGCAGTATCTGCTCATATCTGCCACCATCAGGTCAGGACCTACAGAACCACTGCTGAACAGGAAGAGCAGCGAGCAACACCACCATCACCAACACCTCATCTCTGAACTCAGCACAGACCCTGCTGAGTATTTATACAGACAGATATTCCTCAGTATCTACTCTGAAGTACTGAGTATACTCAGACTGGACTCAGACTGGACTCAGACTGGACTCAGACTGGACTCAGAGTGGGCTGGACTGGGCCAGACGGTGTCTGTGCTGAAATATCTGCTAGGCTAACTGAGGCCAGGCTAATGATGATGTCAGTGGTCTCAGGTTACTGGCCTAAATCTCGTTATCAGTGTTCACAGTGTCTAGAGTGCACGATTACAGCACGCTCACTCTGTGTGTGTGTAGAAGGGTGTGTGTGTGTGTGGTGGTGGGGGGGGGGTGATACAGAGTATGAGTGCGTTGAAAGACTGAGTTATTTGTAGAGGGCAATGGGGCACTGGCCTTATGCCCAGTATCAGCCTGTGCCATCACACACACTGCAACAGGGAGGAGTGTGTGTGTGTGTGTGTGTGTGTGTGTGTGTGTGTGTGTGTGTGTGTGTGTGTGTGTGTGTGTGTGTGTGTGTGCACTGCCAGAACTGTGACAATAGTATCTACTCCTATCAGTAATCTAAACCATATATAATATATTACACTATACATGACAATAGGCTTACAGGGACCAGATCCTGGAACAGTTCAGTCTAACCCTAACCCTAATCCTAACCCTAATCCTAACCCTAATCCTAACCCTAACACCTAAACTTACACTAAACCCTAACCCCTACATTACACTAAACCCTAACACCTAAACTTACACTAAACCTTAACCCCTACATTACACTAAACCCTAACCCCTACATTTACACTAAACACTAACCCCTACATTTACACTAAACCCTAACTCCTACATTTACACTAAACACTAACTCCTACATTTACACTAAACCCTAACTCCTACATCTACACTAAACACTAACTCCTACATTTACACTAAACCCTAACTCCTACATTTACACTAAACTCTAACACCTACATTTACACTAAACCCTAACTCCTACATTTACACTAAACCCTAACCCCTACATTTACACTAAACCCTAACTCCTACATTTACACTAAACCCTAACTCCTACATTTACACTAAACCCTAACTCCTACATTTACACTAAACACTAACTCCTACATTTACACTAAACCCTAACTCCTACATTTACACTAAACACTAACTCCTACATTTACACTAAACCCTAACCCCTACATTTACACTAAACCCTAACCCCTACATCTACACTAAACACTAACCCCTACATTTACACTAAACACTAACTCCTACATTTACACTAAACCCTAACTCCTACATTTACACTAAACCCTAACCCCTACATTTACACTAAACACTAACCCCTACATTTACACTAAACACTAACCCCTACATTTACACTAAACACTAACTCCTACATTTACACTAAACACTAACCCCTACATTTACACTAAACCCTAACCCCTACATTTACACTAAACACTAACTCCTACATTTACACTAAACACTAACCCCTACATTTACACTAAACACTAACCCCTACATTTACACTAAACACTAACCCCTACATTTACACTAAACCCTAACCCCTACATTTACACTAAACCCTAACCCCTACATCTACACTAAACACTAACCCCTACATTTACACTAAACACTAACTCCTACATTTACACTAAACCCTAACTCCTACATTTACACTAAACCCTAACCCCTACATCTACACTAAACACTAACCCCTACATTTACACTAAACTCTAACCCCTACATTTACACTAAACTCTAACCCCTACATTTACACTAAACCCTAACTCCTACATTTACACTAAACCCTAACTCCTACATTTACACTAAACCCTAACCCCTACATTTACACTAAACACTAACCCCTACATTTACACTAAACCCTAACTCCTACATTTACACTAAACCCTAACCCCTACATTTACACTAAACCCCAACTCCTACATTTACACTAAACCCTAACCCCTACATTTACACTAAACACTAACCCCTACATTTACACTAAACCCTAACTCCTACATTTACACTAAACACTAACTCCTACATTTACACTAAACACTAACTCCTACATTTACACTAAACACTAACTCCTACATTTACACTAAACCCTAACCCCTACATTTACACTAAACTCTAACTCCTACATTTACACTAAACCCTAACCCCTACATTTACACTAAACCCTAACTCCTACATTTACACTAAACGCTAACTTCTACATTTACACTAAACCCTAACCCCTACATTTACACTAAACACTAACCCCTACATTTACACTAAACCCTAACCCCTACATTTACACTAAACCCTAACCCCTACATTTACACTAAACACTAACTCCTACATTTACACTAAACACTAACTCCTACATTTACACTAAACACTAACCCCTACATTTACACTAAACCCTAACCCCTACATTTACACTAAACACTAACCCCTACATTTACACTAAACACTAACCCCTACATTTACACTAAACCCTAACTCCTACATTTACACTAAACACTAACTCCTACATTTACACTAAACACTAACTCCTACATTTACACTAAACACTAACTCCTACATTTACACTAAACACTAACCCCTACATTTACACTAAACCCTAACCCCTACATTTACACTAAACCCTAACCCCTACATTTCACTAAACACTAACACCTACATTTACACTAAACCCTAACCCCTACATTTAGACTAAACACTAACACCTACATTTACACTAAACCCTAACCCCTACATTTACACTAAACACTAACCTCTACATTTACACTAAACACTAACTCCTACATTTCACTAAACACTAACTCCTACATTTACACTAAACCCTAACTCCTACATTTACACTAAACACTAACTCCTACATCTACACTAAACACTAACTCCTACATTTACACTAAACACTAACTCCTACATTTACACTAAACCCTAACCCCTACATTTACACTAAACACTAACTCCTACATTTACACTAAACACTAACTCCTACATTTCACTAAACACTAACTCCTACATTTACACTAAACACTAACTCCTACATCTACACTAAACCCTAACCCCTACATTTACACTAAACCCCAACCCCTACATTACACTAAACCCTAACCCCTACATTTACACTAAACACTAACTCCTACATTTACACTAAACACTAACTCCTACATTTCACTAAACACTAACTCCTGCATTTACACTAAACACTAACTCCTACATTTACACTAAACACTAACTCCTACATTTACACTAAACACTAACTCCTACATTTACACTAAACACTAACACCTACATTTACACTAAACCCTAACCCCTACATTTACACTAAACACTAACTCCTACATTTACACTAAACACTAACTCCTACATTTACACTAAACACTAACACCTACATTTACACTAAACCCTAACCCCTAGATTTACACTAAACACTAACTCCTACATTTCACTAAACACTAACTCCTACATTTACACTAAACACTAACACCTACATTTACACTAAACCCTAACCCCTACATTTACACTAAACCCTAACTCCTACATTTACACTAAACACTAACCCCTACATTTACACTAAACACTAACCCCTACATTTACACTAAACCCTAACCCCTACATTTACACTAAACACTAACTCCTACATTTACACTAAACCCTAACCCCTACATTTACACTAAACCCTAACTCCTACATTTACACTAAACACTAACACCTACATTTACACTAAACCCTAACTCCTACATTTACACTAAACACTAACCCCTAGATTTACACTAAACCCTAACTCCTACATTTACACTAAACCCTAACCCCTACATTTACACTAAACACTAACACCTACATTTACACTAAACCCTAACCCCTAGATTTACACTAAACCCTAACTCCTACATTTACACTAAACACTAACTCCTACATTTACAATAAACCCTAACTCCTACATTTACACTAAACACTAACCCCTACATTTACACTAAACCCTAACTCCTACATTTACACTAAACCCTAACTCCTACATTTACACTAAACACTAACTCCTACATTTACACTAAACACTAACTCCTACATTTACACTAAACACTAACCCCTACATTTACACTAAACCCTAACCCCTACATTTACACTAAACCCTAACTCCTACATTTACACTAAACACTAACCCCTACATTTACACTAAACCCTAACCCCTACATTTACACTAAACCCTAACCCCTACATTTACACTAAACCCTAACTCCTACATTTACACTAAACCCTAACCCCTACATTTACACTAAACCCTAACCCCTACATTTACACTAAACCCTAACTCCTACATTTACACTAAACCCTAACCCCTACATTTACACTAAACCCTAACCCCTACATTTACACTAAACACTAACCCCTACATTTACACTAAACACTAACCCCTACATTTCATCTACTTCAAAACAACTCCTACATGTTTTGAAATAGATGAGCCCCAAAGTCTAAAAAAGGTTGTCTGTTCCTAAAGTTGTTTTGTTTTTGTAGAGAATATTGTGATGTGTTTGCAGGTCTGAACAGCAGTTTTGAGTTGTGTTATCGTTAAGATTGTTTTGTAATGTTGAGTCATTAGTTTTAATAGATGAATGAATAGATGAATAGATGAATGAATAATTAAAGTGTAGACTCACTCTGAGCTGCAGGCTTTTAGTCTAAAGGTTTAAGTTAGAAGTCCCTGTTAAGGAAAGCCGACTGTACTGGGTATGTAAACACTGCGAGTGGATCTACTGTAGAATTCTAGGAATTAATGAGCTTTAACGTCACAGACTCGGTGCGTACAGTACATACACACGGGGACACATGCAGCTCAGATATACAGCTGAAGGCCTGAAACAGAGAGAAATGGGTGGGAAGGAGAAAGAAAGCAAGTCAGTCGAGTAAAAATAGAACAACAGTCACTGTGAGGAGAGGAGGGGGGGTGTTGGGGGGTTTGGGGGGGCTGAGTTGTGAAAACAGGACCCCTCTGATTGGACGAGGCAGGAAAAGAGACTAAAAAGGCGAGAAACACGAGCGGTTTGACTTCAGAAAGTAGGAGAGATCGTGCAGCTCCGCCATCTGCACACAGACCGACACTAACGGAGGTGAAAACACGCCAGAATGACGTCTTCCATTTCTACAACCGTCAATAACCAGCCGTCACAGTGCTGGGCGGGGCTAATCTCTCAGCCAATGAGCTCGCTCCAAACTCTGGGCTGCAGCCAATCAGGTCAGGCTGAGCTCCTCCGGCTCAGGCCGCAACTGTAGTAAACAAGTTCTTAACCCTTTCACTGCTGAGGAGACACACCGCACTCAGGCACTTCACCAGCCCAAACACAGCCTTTCATTATAGACCCTGTATATCAGTCTACACAACATCCACACACGTGATAACAGAGTGAATCAGAGCGTCTCTATATACAGAGAAAAAACTATACTAAGATCACAAATACTATACCGAGAAAAAACTATACCAAGATCATAAATTACTATACTGAGAAAAAAACTATACTAAGATCACAAATTACTGTATTGAGAAAAAAACTATACTAAGATCACAAATTACTATACTGAGAAAAAAAAACTATACTAAGATCATAAATTACTATACTGAGCAAAAAACTATACTAAGATCACAAATTACTATACTGAGATAAAAAAACTACTAAGATCACAAATTACTATACTGAAATAAAAAACTATACTAAGATCATAAATTACTATACTGAGATAAAAAAAACTACTAAGATCACAAATTACTATACTGAGATAAAAAAACTATACTAAGATCACAAATTACTATACTGAGATAAAAAAACTACTAAGATCACAAATTACTATACTGAGATAAAAAAACTACTAAGATCACAAATTACTATACTGAGATAAAAAAAACTACACTAAGATCACAAATTACTATACTGAGATAAAAAAACTACACTAAGATCACAAATTACTATACTGAGATAAAAAAACTACACTAAGATCACAAATTACTATACTGAAATAAAAAACTATACTAAGATCACAAATTACTATACTGAGATAAAAAACTATACTAAGATCACAAATTACTATACTGAGATAAAAAACTATACTAAGATCACAAATTACTATACTGAGATAAAAAAAAACTATACTAAGATCACAAATTACTATACTGAGATAAAAAACTATACTAAGATCACAAATTACTATACTGAGATAAAAAACTATACTAAGATCACAAATTACTATACTGAGATAAAAAAAAAACTATACTAAGATCACAAATTACTATACTGAGATAAAAAAACTACTAAGATCACAAATTACTATACTGAGATAAAAAAACTACACTAAGATCACAAATTACTATACTGAGATAAAAAAACTACACTAAGATCACAAATTACTATACTAAAATAAAAAACTATACTAAGATCACAAATTACTATACTGAGATAAAAAACTATACTAAGATCACAAATTACTATACTGAGATAAAAAAACTATACTAAGATCACAAATTACTATACTGAGATAAAAAAACTATACTAAGATCACAAATTACTATACTGAGATAAAAAACTATACTAAGATCACAAATTACTATACTGAGATAAAAAAAACTATACTAAGATCACAAATTACTATACTGAGATAAAAAAACTATACTAAGATCACAAATTACTATACTGAGATAAAAAAACTATACTAAGATCACAAATTACTATACTGAGATAAAAAAACTATACTAAGATCACAAATTACTATACTGAGATAAAAAACTATACTAAGATCACAAATTACTATACTGAGATAAAAAAACTATACTAAGATCACAAATTACTATACTGAGATAAAAAACTATACTAAGATCACAAATTACTATACTGAGATAAAAAAAACTACTAAGATCACAAATTACTATACTGAGATAAAAAAAACTATACTAAGATCAGAAATTACTATACTGAGATAAAAAAACTATACTAAGATCACAAATTACTATACTGAGATAAAAAAAACTATACTAAGATCACAAATTACTATACTGAGATAAAAAAAACTATACTAAGATCACAAATTACTATACTGAGATAAAAAAAACTACTAAGATCACAAATTACTATACTGAAATAAAAAACTATACTAAGATCACAAATTACTATACTGAGATAAAAAAAACTACTAAGATCACAAATTACTATACTGAGATAAAAAAAACTACTAAGATCACAAATTACTATACTGAGATAAAAAAACTATACTAAGATCACAAATTACTATACTGAGATAAAAAAACTATACTAAAATCGCAAATTACTATACTGAGATAAAAAAAACTATACTAAGATCACAAATTACTATACTGAGATAAAAAAACTATACTAAGATCACAAATTACTATACTGAGATAAAAAAAACTATACTAAGATCACAAATTACTATACTGAGATAAAAAAAACTACTAAGATCACAAATTACTATACTGAGATAAAAAAACTATACTAAGATCACAAATTACTATACTGAGATAAAAAAAATATACTAAAATCGCAAATTACTATACTGAGATAAAAAAACTATACTAAGATCACAAATTACTATACTGAGATAAAAAAAACTATACTAAGATCACAAATTACTATACTGAGATAAAAAAAACTATACTAAGATCACAAATTACTATACTGAGATAAAAAAACTATACTAAGATCACAAATTACTATACTGAGATAAAAAAAACTACTAAGATCACAAATTACTATACTGAGATAAAAAAACTATACTAAGATCACAAATTACTATACTGAGATAAAAAAAACTATACTAAGATCACAAATTACTATACTGAGATAAAAAAAACTATACTAAGATCACAAATTACTATACTGAAATAAAAAACTATACTAAGATCACAAATTACTATACTGAGATAAGAAAAAACTATACTAAGATCATAAATTACTATACTGAGATAAAAAAAACTACTAAGACCACAAATTACTATACTGAGATAAAAAAAACTACTAAGATCACAAATTACTATACTGAGATAAAAAAAAACTATACTAAGATCACAAATTACTATACTGAGATAAAAAAAACTACTAAGATCACAAATTACTATACTGAAATAAAAAACTATACTAAGATCACAAATTACTATACTGAGATAAAAAAACTATACTAAGATCGCAAATTACTATACTGAGATAAAAAAAACTACACTAAGATCACAAATTACTATACTGAGATAAAAAAAACTATACTAAGATCACAAATTACTATACTGAGATAAAAAAACTACACTAAGATCACAAATTACTATACTGAGATAAAAAACTATACTAAGATCACAAATTACTATACTGAGATAAAAAAAAACTATACTAAGATCACAAATTACTATACTGAGATAAAAAAACTATACTAAGATTGCAAATTACTATACTGAGATAAAAAAACTATACTAAGATCACAAATTACTATACTGAAATAAAAAACTATACTAAGATCACAAATTACTATACTGAGATAAAAAAAACTATACTAAGATCACAAATTACTATACTGAGATAAAAAAAACTATACTAAGATCGCAAATTACTATACTGAGATAAAAAAAACTACACTAAGATCACAAATTACTATACTGAGATAAAAAAACTATACTAAGATCACAAATTACTATACTGAGATAAAAAAACTATACTAAGATCACAAATTACTATACTGAGATAAAAAAAACTATACTAAGATTGCAAATTACTATACTGAGATAAAAAAACTATACTAAGATCACAAATTACTATACTGAAATAAAAAACTATACTAAGATCACAAATTACTATACTGAGATAAAAAAACTATACTAAAATCGCAAATTACTATACTGAGATAAAAAACTATACTAAGATCACAAATTACTATACTGAGATAAAAAACTATACTAAGATCACAAATTACTATACTGAGATAAAAAAACTATACTAAAATCGCAAATTACTATACTGAGATAAAAAAACTATACTAAGATCGCAAATTACTATACTGAGATAAAAAAAACTACACTAAGATCACAAATTACTATACTGAGATAAAAAAACTATACTAAGATCACAAATTACTATACTGAGATAAAAAAAACTATACTAAGATTGCAAATTACTATACTGAGATAAAAAAACTATACTAAGATCACAAATTACTATGCTGAGATAAAAAAACTACACTAAGATCACAAATTACTATACTGAGATAAAAAATCTATACCAAGATAATAAATTACTATACTGAGAAAAAAACTACTAAGATCACAAATTACTATACTGAAATAAAAAAAACTATACTAAGATCATAAATTACTATACTGAGAAAAAACTACTAAGATCACAAATTACTATACTGAGAAAAAACTACTAAGATCACAAATTACTATACCGAGATAAAAAACTACTAAGATCACAAATTACTATACTGAGATAAAAAACTATACTAAGATCATAAATTACTATACTGAGAAAAAAACTACTAAGATCACAAATTACTATACTGAGATAAAAAAAAACTATACTAAGATTGCAAATTACTATACTGAGATAAAAAAACTATACTAAGATCACAAATTACTATACTGAGATAAAAAAACTATACTAAGATTGCAAATTACTATACTGAGATAAAAAAACTATACTAAGATCATAAATTACTATACTGAGAAAAAAACTATACTAAGATCACAAATTACTGTATTGAGAAAAAACTATACTAAGATCACAAATTACTGTATTGAGAAAAAAACTATATTAAGATCACAAATTACTATACTGAGAAAAAACTATACTAAGATCATAAATTACTATACCGAGAAAAAACTATACTAAGATCATAAATTACTGTATTGAGAAAAAAACTATACTAAGATCATAAATTACTATACTGAAATAAAAAAACTATACTAAGATCATAAATTACTATACTGAGATAAAAAACTATACTAAAATCATAAATTACTATACCGAGAAAAATCTATACTAAGATCATAAATTACTGTATTGAGAAAAAAACTATACTAAGATCATAAATTACTATACTGAAATAAAAAAACTATACTAAGATCATAAATTACTGTATTGAGAAAAAAACTATACTAAGATCATAAATTACTGTATTGAGAAAAAAACTATATTAAGATTATAAATTACTGTATTGAGAGAAAAACTATACTTAGATCATAAATTACTGTATTAAGAAAAAACTATACTAAGATCACAAATTACTGTATTGAGAAAAGAACTATACTAAGATCATAAATTACTGTATTGAGAAAAAAAATATACTAAGAACATAAATTACTATATTGAGAAAAAAACTGTACTAAGATCAAAAATTACTGTATTGAGAAAAAAAACTATACTAAGATCATAAATTACTATACTGAGAAAAAAACTATACTAAGATCATAAATTACTGTATTGAGAAAGGAACTATACTAAGATCACAAATTACTATACTGAGGGAAAAGAACTATACTAAAATAATGAATTACTGTTTTGAGAAAAGAACCATACTAAGATCACAAATTACTGTATTGAGAAAAAAACTGTACTAAGATCACAAATTACTGTACTGAGGCAAAAGAACTATACTAAGATCACAAATTACTATACCAAGAAAAAAAACTATACTAAGATCACAAATTACTATACTGAGGCAAAAGAACTATACTAAGATCACAAATTACTATACTGAGAAAAAGAAACTATACTAAGATCACAAATTACTATACCAAGAAAAAAAACTATACTAAGATCACAAATTACTATACTGAGATAAAAAAAACTATAAGATCACAAATTATTATACTGAATAAAAGAGACTATACTAAAATCACAAATTACTATACCAAGAAAAAAGAACTATACTAAGATCACAAATTACTATACTGAGATAAAAAAAACTATATTAAGATCACAAATTACTATACTGAATAAAAGAGACTATACTAAAATCACAAATTACTATACCAAGAAAAAATAACTATACTCAGATAAAAAATACTATACTGAGAAAAAAAACTATACTAAGATCATAAATTACTATACTGAGAGAAAAGAACTATACTAAGATTACAAATTACTATACTGGATAAAAAAGACTATACTAAGATCACAAATTACTATACTGAGAAAAAAAAACTAAGATCACAAATTACCATACTGAATAAAAAAGATTATACTAAGATCATAAATTACTATACTGAATAAAAAAGAACTATACTGAGTTAAAAAATTACTATACTGAGAAAAAACTATACTAAGATCACAATTTACTATACTGAGAAAATAAACTATACTAAGATCATAATTTACTATACTGAGAAAAAAGCAACTATACTAAGATCACAAGCTACTATACTAAGGAAATAAGAACTATACTAAGATTACAAATAACCATAATGAGAAAGAACTATAATAAGATTTTAAATTACTATACAAAGAAAAAAAACTATACTAAGATCACAAATTACTATACTGAAATAAAAAACTATACTAAGATCACAAATTACTATACTAAGGAAATTAGAAAACTATACTAAGATCACAAATT
Organism: Megaleporinus macrocephalus; assembly: GCA_021613375.1. Classification (NCBI taxonomy): domain Eukaryota; kingdom Metazoa; phylum Chordata; class Actinopteri; order Characiformes; family Anostomidae; genus Megaleporinus; species Megaleporinus macrocephalus. The sequence continues at coordinate 432,997 of CM038705.1, forward strand.
ACTATACTGAGGAAACTGAGGCCATAAATTACAATACTGAGGCCACTAATTCATATACTGAGACCCTAAACTACTATATCAAGGTCACAAATTAGTACACTAATGCTATAAAGTAATATATTAAGACCTCAAATTACTATACTGAGGAAGAAAGGTACTATACTGAGGCCGCATGTTGCCATATTGAGACTAAATTCACTATAATGAGGCCACGAATCTGCAAATTACTACACTAAGGTCACGAGTTCTGTAATGAGGCCATACGTTATCATACTGAGACCACAATTTACTATTTTAAGCCCAACAATTATTTTACTGAGGCCGCAAATTACTACACTGAGGCCAGATGTGTATACTGTGGCCTTGTTAAAATATTACTACCTTATGAAATATTCACCTTACATACTCTGTAGTTTTTTAAATATGTGTGTGGTGGAGAGACACACCCAGAAACCAGCACTCAGGTACACAGACTCTCACAGGTGTATCACGCTTTAACCAGAATACACACAAAAGCAGTAAAAATAAACTACAGTGTCCACAGGGTTTCTCTCTGAAGGTCCCGTGTGGTCCAGACTCAGGTTCCTGCTGGGATACGGAGCTGAACGGAGGAGAAAGTCAGCAGCCATTAAATTCTCTGTCCTTCCATTATTTGTACCTCATTAATTATTTTGTTTAATTAACATCTAATCCCTTTTTTGCTGTTGCCACAGCAACAGCTATGCAGTGATAGTGTTGCTATGCTGGCCAGCGATCATCTTACATGGATTATGTTTTTTTTTCTAGGATTTTATTTTCATTATTCCTGAAAAATAAGCACAAATTACATCCATACACGGACATGAAGATGCCTAGAACCACAGCAGACATCCCGCTGTTCTCCTTCCTCATGTTCCCCTTCAGAACATCTACCTCTCTGGGAGGTGTAGAAGAACGAATAAAGGGAATTAATGATGTAGGGAGGAAGGAGAGTGGATGGAAAACGGAGTTTAAGTGGGACGAGTTGAAAGCGCAGTGTCGCTGTTTGTCCACTTGGGGGCAGCACAGGCACGTGTTAAAACATAAGACACAGGGCTGAAGCGGAAGTTTGTTTGTTTTCTGTTCCACCTTAAATGGTGCAGCAGTTCCATTCTCAGCCCTTTAAGGTGGAACAGAACGCTGGACTGAAGACGAGCACTAGTCATGATCTCCACACCTTCTTGTTCGGAACGCTTTGATGTTCCATAAAAAGAAGTGGAGCGGAATTCTGAGGAATGCTCTGGGAGTATGGGAGTGAAGAATGGAGAGCTTCTGCACTGCAGCATGGAGAGAGGAGGTGGGGTGCAGGGGGGGCGGGGGGTGCGGGCAGGGGGGGAGAAAAACAAAGATAGACCAGGCATGAAGTGACGGAGAGATGAAGGGATGAGCAGAGAACGAGAGGAGCTGTTTTCAAGGTGAACATCAGACGATTCACACGTTCTTTACGTCCAAACACACATCAACAAGTCTGAGGCGAGTCAGCGCGGAGTCAGACCAGAGACCATCACCGGGCTGTGAGCCTCACCTGACTCGAGTATTCATCTTCCTCAGATCACACAACACACCACAGACTCACAACACACCACAGACTTACAACACACCACAGACTTACAACACACCACAGACTTACAACACACTACAGACTCAATACACTACAGATACAGAACACACTACAGACTCACAACACACTACAGATACACAACACACTACAGACTCACAACACACTACAGACTCACAACACATTACAGACTCACAACACACTACAGACTCAATACACTACAGATACAGAACACACTACAGACTCACAACACACTACAGATACACAACACACTACAGACTCACAACACACTACAGATACAGAACACACTACAGACTCACAACACACCACAGACTCACAACACACCACAGACTCACAACACACTACAGATACACAACACACTACAGACTCACAACACACTACAGACTCAATACACTACAGATACAGAACACACTACAGACTCACAACACACTACAGATACACAACACACTACAGACTCACAACACACTACAGATACACAACACACTACAGACTCACAACACACCACAGACTCACAACACACCACAGACTCACAACACACCACAGACTCAATACACTACAGATACAGAACACACTACAGACTCACAACACATTACAGACTCAATACACTACAGATACAGAACACACTACAGACTCACAACACACTACAGATACACAACACACTACAGACTCACAACACACTACAGACTCACAACACATTACAGACTCATTACACTACAGATACAGAACACACCACAGACTCACAACACACTACAGACTCACAACACACTACAGATACACAACACACTACAGACTCACAACACACCACAGACTCACAACACACTACAGACTCAATACACTACAGATACAGAACACACTACAGACTCACAACACACTACAGATACACAACACACTACAGACTCACAACACACTACAGACTCACAACACATTACAGACTCAATACACTACAGATACAGAACACACTACAGACTCACAACACACTACAGATACACAACACACTACAGACTCACAACACACCACAGACTCACAACACACCACAGACTCACAACATCACACAAAACTCACTGATCCACACAATCACTGTTACTTCACACACGAGTTCATACTGCTGATACTACAGATACACAACACACTACAGACTCACAACACTACAGACTCACAACACACTACAGACTCAATACACTACAGATACACAACACACTACAGACTCACAACACACTACAGATACAGAACACACTACAGACTCACAACACACTACAGACTCACAACACTACAGACTCACAACACTACAGACTCACAACACACTACAGACTCAATACACTACAGATACACAACACACTACAGACTCACAACACTACAGACTCACAACACACTACAGACTCAATACACTACAGATACACAACACACTACAGACTCACAACACACTACAGACTCACAACACACTACAGACTCACAACACACTACAGACTCACAACACACTACAGATACAGAACACACTACAGATACACAACACACTACAGACTCACAACACACTACAGACTCAATACACTACAGACTCACAACATCACACAAACCTCACTGATCCACACAATCACTGTTACTATCACACACGAGTTCATACTGCTGATACTACAGATACACAACACACTACAGACTCACAACACTACAGACTCACAACACACTACAGACTCAATACACTACAGATACACAACACACTACAGACTCACAACACACTACAGACTCACAACACACCACAGACTCACAACATCACACAAACCTCACTGATCCACACAATCACTGTTACTATCACACACAAGTTCATACTGCTGATACTACAGACTCACAACACACTACAGACTCACAACACACTACAGACTCACAACACACCACAGACTCACAACACACTACAGACTCACAACACACTACAGACTCACAACACACTACAGACTCAATACACTACGGATACACAACACACTACAGACTCACAACACACTACAGACTCAATACACTACAGACTCACAACACACTACAGACTCACAACACTACAGATACAGAACACACTACAGATACACAACACACTACAGACTCACAACACACTACAGATACACAACACACTACAGACTCACAACACACTACAGATACACAACACACTACAGACTCAATACACTACAGACTCACAACACACTACAGACTCACAACACACTACAGACTCAATACACTACAGATACAGAACACACTACAGATACACAACACACTACAGACTCAATACACTACAGATACAGAACACACTACAGACTCAATACACTACAGACTCACAACACACTACAGACTCACAACACACTGCAGACTCACAACACACTACAGATACACAACACACTACAGATACAGAACACACTACAGACTCACAACACACTACAGACTCACAACACACTACAGACTCAATACACTACAGATACAGAACACACTACAGACTCACAACACACTACAGACTCACAACACACTACAGACTCAATGCAGTACAGATACAGAACACACTACAGATACACAACACACTACAGACTCACAACACTACAGATACAGAACACACTACAGACTCACAACACACTACAGACTCACAACACACTACAGACTCACAACACACTACAGACTCAATGCAGTACAGATACAGAACACACTACAGATATAGAACACACTACAGACTCAATACACTACAGACTCACAACACACTACAGACTCACAACACACTACAGACTCAATGCAGTACAGATACAGAACACACTACAGATACAGAACACACTACAGACTCACAACATACAACAGATACACAACACACTACAGACTCAATGCAGTACAGATACAGAACACACTACAGACTCACAACACACTACAGATACACAACACACTACAGGCTCAATACACTACAGATACACAACACACTACAGACTCAATGCAGTACAGATACAGAACACACTACAGATACAGAACACACTACAGACTCACAACACTACAGATACAGAACACACTACAGACTCAATACATTACAGACTCACAACACACTACAGACTCACAACACACTACAGATACAGAATACACTACAGACTCACAACACACTACAGACTCACAACACACTACAGATACACAACACACTACAGACTCACAACACACTACAGACTCACAACACACTACAGATACAGAACACACTACAGACTCACAAAACACTACAGACTCACAACACACTACAGACTCAATGCAGTACAGATACAGAACACACTACAGACTCAATACACACTACAGATACAGAACACACTACAGACTCACAACACACTACAGACTCCCAACACACTACAGACTCAATACACACTACAGACTCAATACACACTACAGACTCAATGCAGTACAGATATAGAACACACTACAGATACAGAACACACTACAGACTCAATACACTACAGACTCACAACACACTACAGACTCACAACACACTACAGATACAGAACACACTGCAGACTCACAACACACTACAGACTCACAACACACTACAGACTCACAACACTACAGACTCACAACACACTACAGACTCACAACACACTACAGATACAGAACACACTACAGACTCACAACACACTACAGATACAGAACACACTACAGACTCAATACACTACAGACTCACAACACACTACAGACTCACAACACACTACAGACTCACAACACACTACAGACTCACAACACACTACAGATACAGAACACACTACAGACTCAATACAATACAGACTCACAACACACTACAGACTCACAACACACTACAGATACAGAACACACTGCAGACTCACAACACACTACAGACTCACAACACACTACAGACTCACAACACACTACAGATACAGAATACATTACAGACTCACAACACACTACAGACTCACAACACACTACAGACTCACAACACACTACAGATACAGAACACACTACAGACTCAATACACTACAGACTCACAACACACTACAGACTCACAACACACTACAGATACAGAACACACTGCAGACTCACAACACAATTCTTCTACATACAATAAATACACCACAATAATTGTACAATATGACAAATACACATGATTATAACACAAGCATTCATTCACAGTCAGTTATCTAGAACCTGTATACATGACCCCTCATCTTCAGTCAGTTATCTAGAACATAATAAAATAAAACTCATTTACAATCAGTTATCTAGAGCATGTTAGAATACAGCAGATCATCGTCCACACAACAGATCATCGTCTACACAACAGATCATCATCCACACAGCAGATCATCATCTACACAACAGATCATCATCCACACAGCAGATCAGCATCCACACAGCAGATCATCGTCCACACAACAGATCATCATCTACACAACAGATCATCATCCACACAACAGATCATCATCCACACAGCAGATCATCATCCACACAGCAGATCAGCGTCCACACAACAGATCATCATCCACACAGCAGATCATCATCCACACAGCAGATCAGCGTCCACACAGCAGATCATTGTCAACACAACAGATTATCATCCACACAGCAGATCATCCACACAACAGATCATCATCCACACCGCAGATCAGCGTCCACACAGCAGATCATCATGCACACAACTGATCATCATCCACACAGCAGAACATCCACACAACAGATCATCATGCACACAAATGATCATCATCCACACAGCAGAACATCCACACAACAGATCATCATCCACACCGCAGATCAGCGTCCACACAGCAGATCATCATGCACACAACTGATCATCATCCACACAGCAGAACATCCACACAACAGATCATCATGCACACAAATGATCATCATCCACACAGCAGAACATCCACACAACAGATCATCATCCAAACAACAGATCATCCACACAGCAGATCATCATCCACACAACAGATCATCATCCTCACAGCAGATCATCATCCACACAACAGATCATCCACACAACAGATCATCATCCACACAGCAGATCAGCATCCACACAACAGATCATCCACAGAACAGATTATCACCCACACAACAGATCATCATCCACACAGCAGATCAGCATCCACACAGCAGATCAGAATCCACACAGCAGATCATCATCCACACAGCAGACCATCGTCTACAAAACAGATCATCATCCACACAGCAGATCATCATCCTAACAGCAGATCAGCGTCCACACAACAGATCAACATCCACACAACAGATCATCATCCACACAACAGATCATCATCCACACAACAGATCATCATCCACACAGCAGATCAGCGTCAACACAGCAGATCATCATCCACACAACAGATCATCATCCACACAGCAGATCAGCATCCACACAGCAGATCAGCCTTCACCAAGCAGATCATTATTCACACAGCAGGTCATCGTCCACACAATTGATCATCATCCACACAACAGATCATCATCCACACAACAGATCAGCGACCACACAACAAATCATCGTCCACACAACAGATCATCATGGACACAACTGATCATCATCCACACAGCAGAACATCCACACAACAGATCATCATCCAAACAACAGATCATCCACACAGCAGATCATCATCCACAAAACAGCTAATCATCCACACAGCAGATCATCCACACAAAAGATCATCCACACAACAGATCATCATCCACACAGCAGATCAGCATCGACACAGCAGATCATCATCCGCATAGCAGATCATCATCCACACAACAGATCATCCACACAACAGATCATCATCCACACAGCAGATCAGTATCCACACAGCAGATCATCATCCGCACAGCAGATCATCATCCACAAAACAGATCATCATCCACACAACAGATCATCATCCACACAATAGATCATCCACACAACAGATCATCATCCACACAGCAGATCATCATCCACACAACAGATCATCCACACAACAGATCATCATCCACACAGCAGATCATCATCCATAGAACAAATCTTCCATACGGCAGATCAGCTTCAACACAGCAGATCATCCACACAAAAAATCATCATCCACACAGCAGATCAGCATCCACACAACAGATCAGCGTCCAAACAACAGATCATCATCCACACAATAGATCATGATCCACACAGCAGATCATCATCCACACAGCAGATCAGCGTCCACACAACAGATCATCATCCACACAATAGATCATGATCCACACAGCAGATCATCATCCACACAGCAGATCATCATCCAAACAATAGATCATCATCATCCACACAACAAATCATGGTCCACACAGCAGAGCAGCGTCCACACAGCAGATCATCAACTGCACAGTAGATCAGCATCCACATAACAGATCATCATCCACATAACTGATCATCCACACAACAGATCATCATCCACACAACAGATCAGCGTCCAAACAACAGATCAAAATCCACGTAACAAATCATCATCCACACAACAGATCATCATCCACACAACAGATCAGCGACCACACAACAAATCATCGTCCACAGAACAGATCATCATGGACACAACTGATCATCATCCACACAGCAGAACATCCACACAACAGATCATCATCCAAACAACAGATCATCCACACAGCAGATCATCATCCACAAAACAGCTAATCATCCACACAGCAGATCATCCACACAAAAGATCATCCACACAACAGATCATCATCCACACAGCAGATCAGCATCGACACAGCAGATCATCATCCGCATAGCAGATCATCATCCACACAACAGATCATCCACACAACAGATCATCATCCACACAGCAGATCAGCATCCACACAGCAGATCATCATCCGCACAGCAGATCATCATCCACAAAACAGATCATCATCCACACAATAGATCATCCACACAACAGATCATCATCCACACAGCAGATCATCATCCGCACAGCAGATCATCATCCACAAAACAGATCATCATCCACACAACAGATCATCATCCACACAATAGATCATCCACACAACAGATCATCATCCACAGAGCAGATCATCATCCACACAACAGATCATCCACACAACAGATCATCATCCACACAGCAGATTATCATCCATAGAACAAATCTTCCACACGGCAGATCAGCTTCAACACAGCAGATCATCCACACAAAAATCATCATCCACACAGCAGATCAGCATCCACAAAACAGATCAGCATCCACACAGCAGATCAGCATCCACAAAACAGATCAGCATCCACACAGCAGATCAGCATCCACACAACAGATCAGCGTCCAAACAACAGATCATCATCCACACAATAGATCATGATCCACACAGCAGATCATCATCCACACAGCAGATCATCATCCACACCGCAGATCAGCGTCCACACAACAGATCATCATCCACACAATAGATCATGATCCACACAGCAGATCATCATCCACACAGCAGATCATCATCCAAACAATAGATCATCATCCACACAACAAATCATGGTCCACACAGCAGAGCAGCGTCCACACAGCAGATCATCAACTACACAGTAGATCAGCATCCACATAACAGATCATCATCCACATAACTGATCATCCACACAACAGATCATCATCCACACAACAGATCAGCGTCCAAACAACAGATCAAAATCCACATAACAAATCATCATCCACACAACAGATCATCATCCAGACAACAGATCATCATCCACACAATAGATTATCCACACAACAGATCATCCACACAACAGATCATCATCCACAAAGCAGATCATCATCCACACAACAGATCATGATCCACGCAATAGATCAGAATCCACATAACAGATCATCATCCACTTAACAGAACATCATCCACACAACAGATCATGATCCACACAACAGATCAGAATCCACATAACAGATCATCATCCACACAACAGATCATCATGCACTTAACAGATCATCATCCACACAACAGATCATCATCCACACAATAGATGAGAATCCACACAGCAGATCATCATCCACACAACAGATCATAATCCACACAGCAGGTCATCCACAGAACAAATCTTCCACACAACAGATAATCCACACAAAAAATCAACGTCCACACAACAGATCATCATCCACACAGCAGATCATCATCCACACAACAGATCAGCGTCCACACAGCAGATCATCATCCACACAGCAGATCATCATCTACACAGCAGATCAGCGTCCACACAACAGATCATCATCCACACAACAGATCATCATCCACACAGCAGATCATCATCCACACAACAGATCAGCGTCCAAACAACAGATCATCATCCACACAATAGATCATGATCCACACAGCAGATCATCATCCACACAGCAGATCATCATCCACACCGCAGATCAGCGTCCACACAACAGATCATCATCCACACAATAGATCATGATCCACACAGCAGATCATCATCCACACAGCAGATCATCATCCAAACAATAGATCATCATCCACACAACAAATCATGGTCCACACAGAAGAGCAGCGTCCACACAGCAGATCATCAACTACACAGTAGATCAGCATCCACATAACAGATCATCATCCACATAACTGATCATCCACATAACAGATCATCATCCACATAACTGATCATCCACACAACAGATCATCATCCACACAACAGATCAGCGTCCAAACAACAGATCAAAATCCACATAACAAATCATCATCCACACAACAGATCATCATCCAGACAACAGATCATCATCCACACAATAGATTATCCACACAACAGATCATCCACACAACAGATCATCATCCACAAAGCAGATCATCATCCACACAACAGATCATGATCCACACAATAGATCAGAATCCACATAACAGATCATCATCCACTTAACAGAACATCATCCTCACAACAGATCAGAATCCACATAACAGATCATCATCCTCACAACAGATCATCATCCACTTAACAGATCATCATCCACACAACAGATCATCATCCACACAATAGATGAGAATCCACACAGCAGATCATCATCCACACAACAGATCATAATCCACACAGCAGGTCATCCACAGAACAAATCTTCCACACAACAGATAATCCACACAAAAAATCAACGTCCACACAACAGATCATCATCCACACAGCAGATCATCATCCACACAACAGATCAGCATCCACACAGCAGATCATCATCCACACAGCAGATGATCATCTACACAGCATATCAGCGTCCACACAACAGATCATCATCCACACAATAGATCATCATCCACACAGCAGATCATCATCCACACAACATGTTAGCATCCAAACAACAGATCAGCGTCCACACAGCAGATCATCATCCAAACAGCAGATCAGCCTCCACACAGCAGATCATCCTCCAAACAGCAGAACAGCGTCCACACAAGAGATCATCATCCACACAGCAGATCATCATCCACTCAACAGATCATCATCCACACAACAGATCATCCACACAACAGATCATCATCCACACAGCAGATCATCATCCACTCAACAGATCATCATCCACACAACAGATCATCCACACAACAGATCATCATCCACACAGCAGATCAGCATCCACACAACAAATCAGCGTCCAAACAAAATATCATCATCCACGTAACACATCATCATCCACACAGTAGATCAGCGTCCACATAGCAGATCATCATCCAAACAGCAGATCATCAGTCATACAACAGATTATCATCCACATAGCAGATCATCATCCACACAGCAGCTCATCATCCACACAACAGATTATCATCCACACAGCAGATCATCATCCACACAGCAGATCATCATCCACAAAGCAAATCAGCGTCCACACAACAGATTATTATTCACACAGCAGGTCATCATCCACACAATTGATCATCATCCACACAACAGATCAGCGACCACACAACAAATCATCGTCCACACAACAGATCATCATGGACACAACTGATCATCATCCACACAGCAGAACATCCACACAACAGATCATCATCCACACAGCAGATCAGCATCCACACAACAGATCAGCGTCCACACAAAAGATCATCATCCACGTAACACATCATCATCTACACAGTAGATCAGCGTCCACATAGCAGATCATCATCCAAACAGCAGATCATCATCCACACAACAGATTATAATCCACATAGCAGATCATCATCCACACAGCAGCTCATCATCCACACAACAGATTATAATCCACACAGCAGATCATCATCCACACAGCAGATCATCATCCACAAAGCAAATCAGCGTCCACACAGCAGATCATCATCCACAAAGCAAATCAGCGTCCACACAACAGATTATTATTCACACAGCAGGTCATCGTCCACACAATTTATCATCATCCACACAACAGATCAGCGACCACACAACAAATCATCGTCCACACAACAGATCATCATGGACACAACTGATTATCATCCACACAGCAGAACATCCACACAACAGATCATCATCCAAACAACAGATCATCCACACAACAGATCATCATCCACACAGCAGATCATCATCCACAGAACAAATCTTCCACACGGCAGATCAGCTTCAACACAGCAGATCATCCACACAAAAAATCATCATCCACACAGCAGATCAGCATCCACAAAACAGATCAGCATCCACACAGCAGATCAGCATCCACACAGCAGATCAGCGTCCACACAACAGATCAGTGTCCACACAACAGATCATCATCCACACAATAGATCATGATCCACACAGCAGATCATCATCCACACAGCAGATCATCATCCACACAGCAGATCAGCGTCCACACAACAGATCATCATCCACACAATAGATCATGATCCACACAGCAGATCATCATCCACACAGCAGATCATCATCCAAACAATATATCATCATCCACACAACAAATCATGGTCCACACAGCAGAGCAGCGTCCACACAGCAGATCATCAACTACACAGTAGATCAGCATCCACATAACAGATCATCATCCACATAACTGATCATCCACACAAAAGATCATCATCCACACAGCAGATCAGCGTCCAAACAACAGATCAAAATCCACATAACAGATCATCATCCACACAACAGATCATCATCCAGACAACAGATCATCATCCACACAATAGATTATCCACACAACAGATCATCCACACAACAGATCATCATCCACAAAGCAGATCATCATCCACACAACAGATCATCATCCACACAACAGACCCTCGTCCACACAGCAGAGCAGAGTCCACAGAGCAGATCATCATCCACACAACAGATCATGATCCACACAATAGATCAGAATCCACATAACAGATCATCATCCACTTAACAGAACATCATCCACACAACAGATCATGATCCACACAACAGATCAGAATCCACATAACAGATCATCATCCACTTAACAGATCATCATCCACTTAATAGATCATCATCCACACAACAGATCATCATCCACACAATAGATCAGAATCCACACAGCAGATCATCATCCACACAACAGATCATAATCCACACAGCAGGTCATCCACAGAACAAATCTTCCACACAACAGATAATCCACACAAAAAATCAACGTCCACACAACAGATCATCATCCACACAGCAGATCATCATCCACACAACAGATCAGCGTCCACACAGCAGATCATCATCCACACAGCAGATCATCATCTACACAGCAGATCAGCGTCCACACAACAGATCATCATCCACACAACAGATCATCATCCACACAAAAGATCAGCGTCCACACAACAGATCATCATCCAAACAGCAGATCAGCGTCCACATAGCAGATCATCATCCAAAAAGGAGAACAGCGTCCACACAACAGATCATCATCCACAGAACAGATCAACATCAACAAAACAGATCATCCAAACAGCAGATCAGCTTCAATTTAGCAGATCATCACCCACACAGCAGATTAGCGTCCACACAACAGATCATCATCCACACAAAAGATCATGCACACAACAGATCATAATCCACACAGCAGATCAGCTTCAAGTTAGCAGATCATCACCCACACAGCAGATCAGCATCCACATAACAGATCATCATCCACACAACAAATCATCATTCACGTAACACATCATCATCCACACAGTAGATCAGCGTCCACATAGCAGATCATCATCAAAACAGCAGATCATCAGTCATACAACAGATTATCATCCACATAGCAGATCATCATCCACACAGCAGATTATCATCCACAGAGCAGATCATCATCCACACAGCAGATCATCATCCACAAAGCAAATCAGCGTCCACACAACAGATTATCGTCCATACAGCAGATCATTGTCCACACAGCAGATCATCATCCACATAACAGATCATCATCCAAACAGCAGATCATCATCCACACAGCAGATCATCATCCACATAACAGATCAGCGTCCACACAACAGATCATATCCACACAACAGATCAGCCTCCACACAACACATCATCCACACAACAGATCATCATCCACACAGCAGATCAGTGTCCACACAGCAGATCATCATCCACACAACAGATCATCATCCACACAACAGATCATCATCCACACAGCAGATCAGCGTCAACACAGCAGATCATCATCCACACAACAGATCTTCATCCACACAGCAGATCAGCCTTCACCAAGCAGATCATTATTCACACAGCAGGTCATCGTCCACACAATTGATCATCATCCACACAACAGATCATCGTCTACACAACAGATCATCCACACAACAGATCATCATCCACACAGCAGATCAGCATCCACACAGCAGATCATCATCCGCACAGCAGATCATCATCCACATAACAGATCATCATCCACACAACAGATCATCATCCACACAGCAGATCAGTGTCCACAAAGCAGACCATCATCCACACAGCAGATCATCATCCACACAAAAGATCATCATCCACATAACACATAATCATCCACACAGTAGATCAGCGTCCACACAACAGATCATCATCCACACAGCAGATCATCATCCACTCAACAGATCAACATCCACACAGCAGATCATCATCCACACAACAGATCATCCACACAACAGATCATCATCCACACAGCAGATCAGCATCCACACAACAGATCAGTGTCCACACAAAAGATCATCATCCACGTAACACATCATCATCCACACATTAGATCAGCGTCCACATAGCAGATCAACATCCAAACAGCAGATCATCAGTCATACAACAGATTATCATCCACACAACAGATCATCATCCACACAGCAGATCAGTGTCCACACAGCAGATCATCATCCACACAGATCATCAACCACACAAAATATCATCATCCACATAACACATAATCATCCACACAGTAGATCAGCGTCCACACAACAGATCAACATCCACACAACAGATCATCATCCACACAACAGATCATCATCCACACAACAGATCATCATCCACACAGAAAATCATCATCCACACAGCAGATCAGCGTCAACACAGCAGATCATCATCCACACAACAGATCTTCATCCACACAGCAGATCAGCCTTCACCAAGCAGATCATTATTCACACAGCAGGTCATCGTCCACACAATTGATCATCATCCACACAACAGATCATCGTCCACACAACAGATCATCATGGACACAACTGATCATCATCCACACAGCAGAACATCCACACCACAGATCATCATCCAAAAAACAGATCATTCACACCGCATATCATCATCCACACAATAGATCATCCACACAACAAATCATCCACACAACAGATCATCATCCACACAGCAGATCAGCATCCACACAGCAGATCATCATCCGCACAGCAGATCAGCATCCACATAACAGATAATCCACACAACAGATCATCATCCACACAGCAGATCAGCATCCACACAGCAGATCATCATCCGCACAGCAGATCATCATCCACACAACAGATCAGCTTTTACACAACAGATCAGAATCCACATAACAGATCATCATCCACACAACAGATCATCATCCACACAATAGATCATCCACACAACAGATCATCATCCACACAGCAGATCAGCATCCACACAACAGATCAGTGTCCACACAAAAGATCATCATCCACGTAACACATCATCATCCACACATTAGATCAGCGTCCACATAGCAGATCAACATCCAAACAGCAGATCATCAGTCATACAACAGATTATCATCCACACAACAGATCATCATCCACACAGCAGATCAGTGTCCACACAGCAGATCATCATCCACACAGATCATCAACCACACAAAATATCATCATCCACATAACACATAATCATCCACACAGTAGATCAGCGTCCACACAACAGATCAACATCCACACAACAGATCATCATCCACACAACAGATCATCATCCACACAACAGATCATCATCCACACAGAAAATCATCATCCACACAGCAGATCAGCGTCAACACAGCAGATCATCATCCACACAACAGATCTTCATCCACACAGCAGATCAGCCTTCACCAAGCAGATCATTATTCACACAGCAGGTCATCGTCCACACAATTGATCATCATCCACACAACAGATCATCGTCCACACAACAGATCATCATGGACACAACTGATCATCATCCACACAGCAGAACATCCACACCACAGATCATCATCCAAAAAACAGATCATTCACACCGCATATCATCATCCACACAATCGATCATCCACACAACAAATCATCCACACAACAGATCATCATCCACACAGCAGATCAGCATCCACACAGCAGATCATCATCCGCACAGCAGATCAGCATCCACATAACAGATAATCCACACAACAGATCATCATCCACACAGCAGATCAGCATCCACACAGCAGATCATCATCCGCACAGCAGATCATCATCCACAAAACAGCTCATCATCCACACAACAGATCAGCTTTTACACAACAGATCAGAATCCACATAACAGATCATCATCCACACAACAGATCATCATCCACACAATAGATCATCCACACAACAGATCATCCACACAACAGATCATCATCCACACAGCAGATCATCATCCACACAACAGATCATAATCCACACAGCAGATCAGCATCCACACAACAGTCATCCACACAACAGATCATCATCCACACAACAGATCATCATCCACACAACAGATCTTCCACACGGCAGATCAGCTTCAACACAGCAGATCATCCACACAAAAAATCATCATCCACACAGCAGACCAACGTCCACACAACAGATCATCATCCACACAGCAGATCAGCATCCACACAGCACATCATCAGTCATACAACAGATTATCATCCACATAGCAGATCATCATCCACACAGCAGCTCATCATTCACACAACAGATTATCATCCACACAGCAGATCATCATCCACACAGCAGATCATCATCCACAAAGCAAATCAGCGTCCACACAACAGATTATCGTCCATACAGCAGATCATCGTCCACACAACAGATCATCATCCACAGAGCAGATCATCATCCACACAGCAGATCAGCGTCCACACAACAGATCATCATCCACACAGCAGATCAGCCTCCACACAACAGATCATCATCCACACAACAGATCATCATCCACACTGCAGATCAGTGTCCACACAGCAGATCATCATCCACACAGCAGATCATCATCCACACAAAAGATCATCATCCACAAAGCACATAATCATCCACACAGTAGATCAGCGTCCACACAACAGATCATCATCCACACAGTAGATCAGCGTCCACACAACAGATCATCATCCACAGAGCAGATCATCGTTCACACAATTGATCATCATCCACACAGCAGATCATCATCCACACAACAGATCATAATCCACACAGCAGATCATCATCCACACAACAGATCATCATCCACACAATAGATCATCCACACAACAGATCATCCACACAACAGATCATCATCCACACAGCAGACCAACGTCCACACAACAGATCATCATCCACACAGCAGATCAGCATCCACTCAGCAGATCATCAGTCATACAACAGATTATCATCCACATAGCAGATCATCATCCACACAGCAGCTCATCATCCACACAACAGATTATCATCCACACAGCAGATCATCATCCACACAGCAGATCATCATCCAAAAAACAGATCATTCACACAGCAGATCATCATCCACAAAACAGCTCATCATCCACAAAGCAGATCATCATCCACACAACAGATCATCCACACAACAGATCATCATCCACACAGCAGATCAGCATCCACACAGCAGATCATCATCCGCACAGCAGATCAGCATCCACATAACAGATCATCCACACAACAGATCATCATCCACACAGCAGATCATCATCCGCACAGCAGATCATCATCCGCACAGCAGATCATCATCCACAAAACAGCTCATCATCCACACAACAGATCAGCTTTTACACAACAGATCAGAATCCACATAACAGATCATCATCCACACAACAGATCATCATCCACACAATAGATCATCCACACAACAGATCATCCACACAACAGATCATCATCCACACAGCAGACCAAAGTCCACACAACAGATCATCATCCACACAGCAGATCAGCATCCACACAGCAGATCATCAGTCATACAACAGATTATCATCCACATAGCAGATCATCATCCACACAGCAGCTTATCATCCACACAACAGATTATCATCCACACAGCAGATCATCATCCACACAGCAGATCATCATCCACATAACAGATCAGCGTCCACACAACAGATCATCATGCACACAACAGATCAGCCTCCACACAACAGATCATCATCCACACAACAGATCATCATCCACACAGCAGATCAGAGTCCACACAGCAGATCATCATCCACACAGCAGATCATCATCCACACAGCAGATCATCATCCACATAACAGATCAGCGTCCACACAACAGATCATCATGCACACAACAGATCAGCCTCCACACAACAGATCATCATCCACACAACAGATCATCATCCACACAGCAGATCAGAGTCCACACAGCAGATCATCATCCACACAACAGATCATCATCCACACAAAAGATCATCATCCACATAACACATAATCATCCACACAGTAGATCAGCGTCCACACAACAGATCATCATCCACACAGTAGATCAGCGTCCACACAACAGATCATCATCCAAACAGCAGAACAGCGTCCACACAACAGATCATCATCCACACAGCAGATCATCATCCACTCAACAGATCAACATCCACACAGCAGATCATCATCCACACAACAGATCATCCACACAACAGATCATCATCCACACAGCAGATCAGCATCCACACAACAGATCAGCGTCCACACAAAAGATCATCATCCACGTAACACATCATCATCCACACAGTAGATCAGCGTCCACATAGCAGATCATCATCCAAACAGCAGATCATCAGTCATACAACTGATTATCATCCACATAGCAGATCATCATCCACATAGCAGCTCATCATCCACACAACAGATTATCATCCACACAACAGATTATCATCCACACAGCAGATCATCATCCACACAGCAGATCATCATCCACAAAGCAGATCAGCGTCCACACAACAGATTATCGTCCATACAGCAGATCATCGTCCACACAGCAGATCATCATCCACACAGCAGATCATCATCCACATAACAGATCAGCGTCCACACAACAGATCATCATGCACACAACAGATCAGCCTCCACACAACAGATCATCATCCACACAACAGATCATCATCCACACAGCAGATCAGAGTCCACACAGCAGATCATCATCCACACAGCAGATCATCATCCACACAGCAGATCATCATCCACATAACAGATCAGCGTCCACACAACAGATCATCATGCACACAACAGATCAGCCTCCACACAACAGATCATCATCCACACAACAGATCATCATCCACACAGCAGATCAGAGTCCACACAGCAGATCATCATCCACACAACAGATCATCATCCACACAAAAGATCATCATCCACATAACACATAATCATCCACACAGTAGATCAGCGTCCACACAACAGATCATCATCCACACAGTAGATCAGCGTCCACACAACAGATCATCATCCAAACAGCAGAACAGCGTCCACACAACAGATCATCATCCACACAGCAGATCATCATCCACTCAACAGATCAACATCCACACAGCAGATCATCATCCACACAACAGATCATCCACACAACAGATCATCATCCACACAGCAGATCAGCATCCACACAACAGATCAGCGTCCACACAAAAGATCATCATCCACGTAACACATCATCATCCACACAGTAGATCAGCGTCCACATAGCAGATCATCATCCAAACAGCAGATCATCAGTCATACAACTGATTATCATCCACATAGCAGATCATCATCCACATAGCAGCTCATCATACACACAACAGATTATCATCCACACAACAGATTATCATCCACACAGCAGATCATCATCCACACAGCAGATCATCATCCACAAAGCAGATCAGCGTCCACACAACAGATTATCGTCCATACAGCAGATCATCGTCCACACAGCAGATCATCATCCACACAGCAGATCATCATCCACATAAGAGATCAGCGTCCACACAACAGATCATCATCCACACAACAGATCAGTCTCCACACAACAGATCATCATCCACACAACAGATCAGTCTCCACACAACAGATCATCATCCACACAACAGATCATCATCCAAACAGCAGATCAGTGTCCACACAGCAGATCATCATCCACACAGATCATCATCCACACAAAAGATCATCATCCACATAACACATAATCATCCACACAGTAGATCAGCGTCCACACAACAGATCAACATCCACACAACAGATCATCATCCACACAACAGATCATCATCCACACAGAAAATCATCATCCACACAGCAGATCAGCGTCAACACAGCAGATCATCATCCACACAACAGATTATCATCCACACAGCAGATCAGCCTTCACCAAGCAGATCATTATTCACACAGCAGGTCATCGTCCACACAATTGATCATCATCCACAAAACAGATCATCATCCACACAACAGATCAGCGACCACACAACAAATCATCGTCCACACAAAAGATCATCATGGACACAACTGATCATCATCCACACAGCAGAACATCCACACAACAGATCATCATCCAAACAACAGATCATCCACACAGCAGATCATCATCCACAAAACAGCTCATCCACACAGCAGATCAGCATCCACACAACAGATCATCCACACAACAGATCATCATCCACACAGCAGATCAGCATCCACACAGCAGATCATCATCCGCACAGCAGTACATCATCCACACAACAGATCAGCTTTTACACAACAGATCAGAATCCACATAACAGATCATCATCCACACAACAGATCATCATCCACACAATAGATCATCCACACAACAGATCATCCACACAACAGATCATCATCCACACAGCAGATGATCATCCACACAACAGATCATCATCCACACAATAGATCATCCACACAACAGATCATCCACACAACAGATCATCATCCACACAGCAGATCAGCATCCACACAACAGATCATCCACACAACAGATCATAATCCACACAGCAGATCAGCATCCACACAGCAGATCATCATCCGCACAGCAGTACATCATCCACACAACAGATCAGCTTTTACACAACAGATCAGAATCCACATAACAGATCATCATCCACACAACAGATCATCATCCACACAATAGATCATCCACACAACAGATCATCCACACAACAGATCATCATCCACACAGCAGATCATCATCCACACAACAGATCATAATCCACACAGCAGATCATCCACACAACAGATCAGCATCCACACAACAGATCATCCACACAACAGATCATCATCCACACAACAGATCATCATCCACACAACAGATCTTCCACACGGCAGATCAGCTTCAACACAGCAGATCATCCACACAAAAAATCATCATCCACACAGCAGACCAACGTCCACACAACAGATCATCATCCACACAGCAGATCAGCATCCACACAGCAGATCATCATCCACATAACAGATCAGCGTCCACACAACAGATCATCATCCACACAACAGATCATCATCCACAAAGCAAATCTTTATCCACACAACAGATCATCCACACAGCAGATCATCATCCACACAACAGATTATCATCCACACAGCAGATCATCATCCACACAGCAGATCATCATCCACAAAGCAAATCAGCGTCCACACAACAGATTATCGTCCATACAGCAGATCATCGTCCACACAACAGATCATCATCCACACAGCAGATCATCATCCACATAACAGATCAGCGTCCACACAACAGATCATCATCCACACAACAGATCATCATCCACAAAGCAAATCTTTATCCACACAACAGATCATCCACACAGCAGATCATCATCCACACAACAGATTATCATCCACACAGCAGATCATCATCCACACAGCAGATCATCATCCACAAAGCAAATCAGCGTCCACACAACAGATTATCGTCCATACAGCAGATCATCGTCCACACAACAGATCATCATCCACACAGCAGATCATCATCCACATAACAGATCAGCGTCCACAGAACAGATCATCATCCACACAACAGATCAGCCTCCAGACAACAGATCATCATCCACACAACAGATCATCATCCACAAAGCAGATCAGTGTCCACACAGCAGATCATCATCCACACAGCAGATCATCATCCACACAAAAGATCATCATCCAAATAACACATAAACATCCACACAGTAGATCAGCGTCCACACAACAGATCATCATCCACACAGTAGATCAGCGTCCACACAACAGATCATCATCCAAACAGCAGATCAGCGTCCATATAGCAGATCATCATCCAAACAGCAGAACAGCATCCACACAACAGATCATCATCCACACAGCAGATCAGCATCCACACAACAGATCAGCGTCCACACAAAAGATCATCATCCACGTAACACATCATCATCCACACAGTAGATCAGCGTCCACATAGCAGATCATCATCCAAACAGCAGATCATCAGTCATACAACAGATCATCATCCACACAGCAGATCATCATCCACATAACAGATCAGTGTCCACACAACAGATCATCATCCTCACAACAGATCATCATTCACACAACAGATCATCATCCACACAACAGATCAGCCTCCACACAACAGATCATCATCCACACAACAGATCATCATCCATACAGCAGATCAGTGTCCACACAGCAGATCAGCATCCACACAGATCATCATCCACACAAAAGATCATCATCCACATAACACATAATCATCCACACAGTAGATCAGCGTCCACACAACAGATCATCATCCAAACAGTAGATCAGCGTCCACACAACAGATCATCCAAACAGCAGGTCAGCTTCAACTTAGCAGATCTCCCTCACAACAGCAGATTATCATCCACACAGCAGATCATCGTCCACATAACAGATCAGCCTCCACACAACAGATCATCTACACAGCAGATCATCATCCAAACAGCAGATCATCATCCACACAGAAAATCATCATCCACACAGCAGATCAACGTCATCACAGCAGATCATCATCCACACATTATCATCCACACAGCAGATCAGCCTTCACTAAGCAGATCATTATACACACAGCAGCTCATCATCCACACAACAGATCATCATCCACACAACATATCAGCAACCACACAACAAATCATCATCCACACAACAGATCATCATCCATACAACAGATCATCATCCACACAACAAATCAGCGACCACAAAACAAATCATCATCCACACAATTGATCATCATCCACACAACAGATCATCATCCACACAACAAATCAGCGACCACACAACAAATCATAATCCACACAACAGATCATCATCCACACAACAGATCATCGTCCACACAACAGATCATCCACACAGCAGATCATCATCCACACAACAGATCATCATCCACACAACAGATCATCATCCACACAACAGATCATCATCCACACAACAAATCATCATCCACATAGCAGATCAGCGTCCACACAGCAGATCATCATCCACGCAGCAGATCATCATCCACAAAGCAAATCTTTATCCACACAACAGATCATCCACACAACAGATCATCATTCACACAAAAGATCATCATCCACACAACAGATCAGCGTCCACACAGCAGATTATCATCCACACAGCAGATCATCATTCACACAACAGATCAGCATCCACGCAACAAATCAGCGTCAACACAGTAGATCAGCGTCCACACAACAGATAATAATCCACACAACAGATCATCATCCACAAAGCAAATCAGCGTCCACACAACAGATTATCGTCCACACAACAGATCATCATCCGCACAGCAGATCATCATCCACACAGCAGATCATCATCCACACAGCAGATAATCATCCACAAAGGAAATCAGCGTCCACACAACAGATTATCGTCCACACAACAGATCATCATCCACACAGCAGGTCATCATCCACACAGCAGATCATCGTCCACACAGCGGATCATCATCCACACAACAGATCAGCGTCCACACAACAGATCATCATCCACACAGCAGATCATCATCCACACAACAGATCATCATTCACATAGCAGATCAGCGTCCACGCAACAGATCATCGTCCACACAGCAGATCATCGTCCACACAGCAGATCATCATCCACACAACAGATCAGCGTCCACACAACAGATCAGCATCCATACAGCAGATCATCATCCACACAACAGATCATCATCCACACAGCAGATCAACTTCCACGCAACAGATCATCATCCACACAGCAGATAATCATCCACACAGCAGATCATCATCCACACAACAGATCAGCGTCCACACAACAGATCAGCATCCATACAGCAGATCATCATCCACACAACAGATCATCATCCACACAACAGATCATCATCCACACAACAGATCATCATCCACACAGCAGATCATCCACACAACAGATCATCATCCACACAGCAGATAATCATCCACACAGCAGATAATCATCCACACAGCAGATCATCATCCTCACAACAGATCATCATTCACACAACAGATCATCATCCACACAGCAGATCATCATATACACAACAGATCATCATCCACAAAACAAATCATCATCCACACAACAGATCATCATCCACAAAACAAATCATCATCCACACAACAGATCATCATCCACACAACAGATCATCATTCATGATGGGCTTTTCACTGATTTTCTATCGTCAATCAGCAAACGGAGTGTTCTTCTACTGTTCACACTTGCACACACACACACTCACTCTCTCTCACACACACACATACATGCACAGACATACACACTCTCTAATACACACACTCACACACACACAGACTCTCTCAGACACACACACACACACACACACACACACACACTCTCTCACACACACACTCACTTATCACATGCACTTACACACACACACATACAGTGTTGTCTCAGGGACGAGGGAGGCCTGATTGCTCACTGAGACCACCAATCACTCTCTCCCACACACACACACACACACACACACACACACACACACACACACACACACATACACTCACATACACACACACATACACTCGCTCACACACAAATACACTCACACACACACACACACACATATACTCACATACACACACACATACACTCGCTCACACACACATACACACACACACACACACACACACACTCTCTCACACACACACTCACTTATCACATGCACTTACACACACACACATACAGCGTTGTCTCAGGGACGAGGGAGGCCTGATTGCTCACTGAGACCACCAATCACTCTCTCCCACACACACACACACACACACACACACACACACACACACATACACTCACATACACACACACATACACTCGCTCACACACAAATACACTCACACACACACACACACATATACTCACATACACACACACATACACTCGCTCACACACACATACACACACACACACACACACACACACACACACACACACATACAAATACACACACACTCATTCAGGATGTTCTTCCAGCAACAGCACCGCTTCACAATCACATCCCTTACAGATACATACCATATATTATATTATATTATATTATATTTTACTTATTATATTATATATATTTTTTATTATACGGCTGCACAAACTTTTAAAATACTGTAAATAAAATAAAATTTGCTAAATGTTAAAAGCTACATTTTATATGTTATATAATGTATTTATTATCCAATATGTAAGCTCAGTAAACAAACCAGGACCTGACAGCAAAGACATATAAGTGACCAGAGCTGCACAGCGTACACCATTCAGTCACATGTAAAGATTTAAAATCCCTTTAACACATCGAGAGAAAAATAAAACAAATAATGTAGAACATATTTACTCCAGTTACACACATAAACAGAAATAAACAGCACTACGTTCAGCTGAGTATATGATTATATGAAGGTTCTGTTTAGGAGGGTGATGGTATATACAGTGAGTATATGATTATATGAAGGTCCTGGTTTGGAGGGTGATGGTATATACAGTGAGTATATGATTATATGAAGGTTCTGTTTAGGAGGGTGACGGTATATACAGTGAGTATATGATTATATGAAGGTTCTGTTTAGGAGGGTGATGGTATATACAGTGAGTATATGATTATATGAAGGTCCTGGTTTGGAGGGTGATGGTATATACAGTGAGTATATGATTATATGAAGGTCCTGGTTTGGAGGGTGATGGTATATACAGTGAGTATATGATTATATGAAGGTTCTGTTTAGGAGGGTGATGGTATATACAGTGATTATATGATTATATGAAGGTCCTGTTTAGGAGGGTGATGGTATATACAGTGATTATATGATTATATGAAGGTCCTGTTTAGGAGGGTGATGGTATATACAGTGATTATATGATTATATGAAGGTCCTGTTTAGGAGGGTGATGGTATATACAGTGATTATATGATTATATGAAGGTTCTGTTTAGGAGGGTGATGGTATATACAGTGAGTATATGATTATATGAAGGTTCTGTTTAGGAGGGTGATGGTATATACAGTGAGTATATGATTATATGAAGGTTCTGTTTTGGAGGGTGATGGTATATACAGTGAGTATATGATTATATGATTATATGAAGGTCCTGGTTTGGAGGGTGATGGTATATACAGTGATTATATGATTATATGAAGGTCCTGTTTAGGAGGGTGATGGTATATACAGTGATTATATGATTATATGAAGGTCCTGTTTAGGAGGGTGATGGTATATACAGTGATTATATGATTATATGAAGGTCCTGTTTAGGAGGGTGATGGTATATACAGTGATTATATGATTATATGAAGGTCCTGTTTAGGAGGGTGATGGTATATACAGTGAGTATATGATTATATGAAGGTCCTGGTTTAGGAGGGTGATGGTATATACAGTGAGTATATGATTATATGAAGGTTCTGTTTAGGAGGGTGATGGTATATACAGTGAGTATATGATTATATGAAGGTCCTGTTTAGGAGGGTGATGGTATATACAGTGATTATATGATTATATGAAGGTTCTATTTAGGAGGGTGATGGTATATACAGTGATTATATGATTATATGAAGGTCCTGGTTTAGGAGGGTGATGGTATA
Source organism: Megaleporinus macrocephalus (assembly GCA_021613375.1). Taxonomy (NCBI): domain Eukaryota; kingdom Metazoa; phylum Chordata; class Actinopteri; order Characiformes; family Anostomidae; genus Megaleporinus; species Megaleporinus macrocephalus. The sequence continues at coordinate 460,097 of CM038705.1, forward strand.
TACAGTGAGTATATGATTATATGAAGGTTCTGTTTAGGAGGGTGATGGTATATACAGTGAGTATATGATTATATGAAGGTCCTGTTTAGGAGGGTGATGGTATATACAGTGATTATATGATTATATGAAGGTTCTATTTAGGAGGGTGATGGTATATACAGTGATTATATGATTATATGAAGGTCCTGTTTAGGAGGGTGATGGTATATACAGTGATTATATGATTATATGAAGGTAATGGTTTAGGAGGGTGATGGTATATACATTGATTATATGATTATATGAAGGTTCTGTTTAGGAGGGTGATGGTATATACAGTGAGTATATGATTATATGAAGGTCCTGGTTTAGGAGGGTGATGGTATATACAGTGATTATATGATTATATGAAGGTAATGGTTTAGGAGGGTGATGGTATATACAGTGAGTATATGATTATATGAAGGTCCTGTTTAGGAGGGTGATGGTATATACAGTGATTATATGATTATATGAAGGTCCTGGTTTAGGAGGGTGATGGTATATACAGTGATTATATGATTATATGAAGGTCCTGGTTTAGGAGGGTGATGGTATATACATTGATTATATGATTATATGATGGTCCTGGTTTAGGAGGGTGATGGTATATACAGTGATTATATGATTATATGAAGGTCCTGGTTTAGGAGGGTGATGGTATATACAGTGATTATATGATTATATGAAGGTCCTGGTTTAGGAGGGTGATGGTATATACAGTGATTATATGATTATATGAAGGTCCTGGTTTAGGAGGGTGATGGTATATACAGTGATTATATGATTATATGAAGGTCCTGGTTTAGGAGGGTGATGGTATATACAGTGATTATATGATTATATGAAGGTTCTATTTAGGAGGGTGATGGTATATACAGTGAGTATATGATTATATGAAGGTTCTGTTTAGGAGGGTGATGGTATATACAGTGAGTATATGATTATATGAAGGTCCTGTTTAGGAGGGTGATGGTATATACAGTGATTATATGATTATATGAAGGTTCTATTTAGGAGGGTGATGGTATATACAGTGAGTATATGATTATATGAAGGTTCTGTTTAGGAGGGTGATGGTATATACAGTGATTATATGATTATATGAAGGTTCTATTTAGGAGGGTGATGGTATATACAGTGAGTATATGATTATATGAAGGTCCTGTTTAGGAGGGTGATGGTCTATACAGTGATTATATGATTATATGAAGGTCCTGGTTTGGAGGGTGATGGTATATACAGTGATTATATGATTATATGAAGGTTCTATTTAGGAGGGTGATGGTATATACAGTGATTATATGATTATATGAAGGTCCTGTTTAGGAGGGTGATGGTATATACAGTGATTATATGATTATATGAAGGTTCTGTTTAGGAGGGTGATGGTATATACAGTGATTATATGATTATATGAAGGTCCTGTTTAGGAGGGTCATGGTATATACAGTGATTATATGATTATATGAAGGTCCTGGTTTGGAGGGTGATGGTATATACAGTGATTATATGATTATATGAAGGTTCTATTTAGGAGGGTGATGGTATATACAGTGAGTATATGATTATATGAAGGTCCTGTTTAGGAGGGTAATGGTATATACAGTGATTATATGATTATATGAAGGTCCTGTTTAGGAGGGTGATGGTATATACAGTGATTATATGATTATATGAAGGTTCTGTTTAGGAGGGTGATGGTATATACAGTGATTATATGATTATATGAAGGTCCTGTTTAGGAGGGTCATGGTATATACAGTGATTATATGATTATATGAAGGTCCTGTTTAGGAGGGTGATGGTATATACATTGATTATATGATTATCTGAAGGTCCTGGTTTAGGAGGGTGATGGTATATACAGTGATTATATGATTATATGAAGGTTCTGTTTAGGAGGGTGATGGTATATACAGTGATTATATGATTATATGAAGGTTCTGTTTAGGAGGGTGATGGTATATACAGTGATTATATGATTATATGAAGGTCCTGTTTAGGAGGGTCATGGTATATACAGTGAGTATATGATTATATGAAGGTCCTGTTTAGGAGGGTGATGGTATATACAGTGATTATATGATTATATGAAGGTCCTGTTTAGGAGGGTGATGGTATATACAGTGATTATATGATTATATGAAGGTCCTGTTTAGGAGGGTCATGGTATATACAGTGAGTATATGATTATATGAAGGTCCTGTTTAGGAGGGTGATGGTATATACAGTGATTATATGATTATATGAAGGTCCTGTTTAGGAGGGTGATGGTATATACAGTGATTATATGATTATATGAAGGTCCTGTTTAGGAGGGTGATGGTATATACAGTGATTATATGATTATATGAAGGTCCTGTTTAGGAGGGTCATGGTATATACAGTGATTATATGATTATATGAAGGTCCTGGTTTAGGAGGGTGATGTTATATACAGTGATTATATGATTATATGAAGGTCCTGTTTAGGAGGGTGATGGTATATACAGTGATTATATGATTATATGAAGGTCCTGTTTATATACAGTGATATATGTTGGCAGTAGTTGTGTTATCATTAATAAATTATTATATATTATAGGAATAATTGCAAATGTGCATAATTACAGTAAAGAGGTAATAAAATGACACAAGACATTTGTCTTTAACTTCTATGTTGATTTTCAGCATTTGTAAAGGTAGTGTGGGACTAATCCTAACTTAGTCCAGTCATCTTTCTGTGAATAACTGAATAGTTCAGTAGTCTTGCTGAGACACATGGATTAGGGTTAGGGTTAGGGCCAAAAATAATAAAAAAAATAATAAAGATAAAGCAACAGTAGGTTCATAAAAATATCAACATTATTCACTGTAACTGCTAACATCGCTTCATGTCTCCGCACTAAAACACAGTGAGTTTAATAAAAGAAAATTCTTACCGGTTCCTGGACGTCCCATTACGATGTCCTTGCATGGCACAGGGTGCAGAGCCTCCGCTGGAAGTATAAGTGGCAGCAACGCTGTTGGGGCAGGATGACAAGGAACTGGCTGCTGTAATGTCGTGCCTCCACCCTTATCCTGCCCTCCTCCACCTCCTGAACCAAAGGAAGCGGACTCAGGAGTGGGGCTGGGCACTGATATGCAGGCTAAGGCTGGGCTGGACTGGGTGGTCAGGCTTGTTGGATTAGGGTTTGGAAGGGAGGAGATGGAAGACACCAGAACAAGAGTCGATGAGGGGCTGTGCAGCAGGACTGCCCCGTTGGTGGAGGTAGCTGCATTAATTGGAACAGGCACCTGTAATCCTGCAGCGGACTGGCTGTTCTCTTTGGAGTCGGCTCCGTCCTCATCTGCAACTCTAGCCAGTGGACGTTCCGTAAATTTCGCTAGAGGGATCTCAGGGTTTCGTACGATTACAGGAGAGTCCCGCAAAGTCTGTTGAGAGATTGCCTGTTGTGAGCCTGGCTCTAAGGGCGAAGGAGAGGGCGGCGAGGAAGAAGCTGTGGATGATGGCGGTCTTTGGCTGTGAGAGAAGGTAGTTGTCTGAGGAGAAAGTACTCGAAAGGAGGTTCCTACTGAGGTATCTATTCTGCTCTGTTCTAGATCAGATTTGGTACAGTCATGCACTACAGGAGGTGCGGGAGGTGGGCCATCTGACTTACGCTTGCTGGGACTTACAGGCACAGTGAAGGTTAGACTTGTTTGGAAAGATGGTACAATGCCCGGCACGAGTCTCTCCCGCTCCTTCTCCGCCACTGAGGTGCCAAGTTTGGGAGTGGTAGTGCTAGTGCCACTGGCATGCGGGTGGCGGCGAGGGGGCAGGACGGTCAAGGTGGTAATAGGGCTGAAGTTGGCAGGGCGGAAGCCGAAGAGTGGAGAGGGAGAGGGAGATGGGGCAGGTGAAAACGGTGACTGGTTTGATATGGGTGAAAACGAGGGTGTCCCTGATCGTGAGCTCCCCAAAGACACGAGCATAGTGGCAGCCTCACACTCATCAAAATCGAAGCGTGAAAAATCTTGCGGCAGGAGTGATGGAAGAACTAGACGTGGTCGTGAATCAGTTCCCCGGCTGCTGGTCTCACTGCTGTCCCGAGATGTCTCCTCCCAGTCAAACTCACTGCTGGCTCGGCCTCTCAAATCCGAAGGGGTCGCAGTCCCTGAGCTGCTTCCTCCGCCTCCCCTGTGCTCCCGCTCTCCACCCGCTCCTTCCATCTCTTTGGTGCGCATGGAGAGATGCCGTGAGCAGTAGCCCCTACGCTGAGACTCTTTCATGCAACTGTCCTTAGAGCACAAGCGACGCCACTGCTTCCCGTTGAATTTCTTGCGGATACCGTTGGGTGTACAAACCACATCACCCTTCTTATATTTCTGCTGAGCAACAGAGAGCGGAGTCCTTGATCGTGAAGAGGAAGCTGATGATGAAGCCGAGCTTCCTGGGACGGGGGTAGAATTCTGCGAAGGAGAAGGGGTCTTGTCCAGGGGCGTAAGAGAACGTCTTGAGCTGGGTGAGGGGGTCACAGTTGTTGAAGGGTGAGGGTGCGACAGAGCGCCATCAGAGCCTACAAAAGCTGGTGAAGGAGGTGGCTGAGGACTGCCTGAGGGTGGACCTGACACGTGAGTCCCTAAGGGTGTGCCAGAGAGGCCTCGCACCAATGAGAGTGAGCCTGAGTATCCAGGAGGTTTAGAGAGGATCTGTCTCTGTTGGCTGGATCCAGTTGCTTTGGGTATTCCTGAAATCAAGGTACCTCCAGCATCTCGGAGCGGAGCCAGGTTAAGTCGTAAAACTTCCAGGTCAACCTCCGGAGTCTGCAGTTGCTTTCTCTCCCTTTCTCTTTCTCTTGCTCGTTCTCTCTCTCTGTCTGTGTCCTCAGGCCTCTGACTCTCTCGTTCAGCGGGTAGACCTGGCATGCGGTTTACCACCATAACTGTTGGTAAAGATGCAGGTGAAGGAGGTAATGTGCCTGCATACGGTTTACCCCCTACCACAGGGTTTGAGGACTCAGTATTCTTCCCCGGAGGTGGCCCTACACCTCCAAAGCCCATTCCTCTACTAAGCTGGCACACCTCTCTTTCCACCTCCATTTCCTCCTTGTCTTCCTTTCTGACTTGTTCTATCTCGTGCACATCGCCCTCCCAGGGTGGGACGACAAGACGCAGGTTCTGCCGAGATACCCACACTGCCTGAATGCCCCCTCTCTGCTGAGCCTCCTCTATCTTCTTCCCCAGTTTCCTAAGATTCTGCTCGTCCTGAAGTAGCACCCTGTAAGGACAAGCAACGGCTGGATGGGAATCCACGTGTGAGACCACTCCTTCCCTGTACCACTCCTTCCCTTTATCTCCTCCATAAGGCACACAAACACGCGTCCCAACTTCCACAGGGTCATTACCTGGTGGTGGGGCGTCTAAGATGAGGTCAATAGTTTGGTGTGGGTGACTTACCAATGCATGGAATGGGAACAGAAGTTGCGTCTCCTCCCCATTAACCTGCAGCCCTACATTCAGCTGCTCTTTAGTAGCTCCGCGCACCACACCGCAGATAAACACACATTCCTTGATCGGCTCTTCTCCCTCCATGCCCTTCCTTGTTCGTTGATGGCGAACCAGCACTCTCTGGTTCTTCAGTCCTTTAGCCAGTGCTTCAGCGATTCCTGAAAAGTCCTCTCGCTCAAAATGGTTGAGGACTGGAGGTAGGATCGGCACCTCGTTTAAATGACTTCTTGTTACACTAGAAGAAATCCCTACGTTCGTCTCCAGCACCTCCACATCCAGACAGTGTTCACTGGCTGTATCTGTGGAAGACGACTGCGCTGAGTTTGGAGCACCCTCTCCGTAAACATCAGCTTCAACTTGTGCTACCACTCTTTCTCCTTCGGAGGGCACTTCGTCTTTGACAGCCTCTACCCAGGCTACGCAGTTAAGTTGGGAGGATTCTGTGCTTGTCTTGTTGTCCGTTAACTGTTTGGAGACACCTTCTTCCTTAGTTACGGCGTTTTGGGTTCTAGAGTGGATACTAGTGGAAATATGGTTACTGAGGTGATTGCTGTTCAGTGGAATTGAAGGAACAGAGGTCTGACCGATAGAGGAGGTGCTGGTAGCTCCATGTTCATACATGTACTTTTTCTTGGGAACTCTGGCTTTGAAGGTAGCTGTTTTCCGACTGGAGGGAGTGGTGGGACTGTGGTTGGTATTGACGGAGGTACTTTTGTTTAAGCCATTGGCTGCCATGTTTGTGTTTACTGACTTGCTAACTGTGCTGTTCGTAAGAGGGCTGCTTGTTGTGCTGTTTGGAAGGGGGGTGCAGGCGGGGCTGTTTGGAAGGGGGGTGCTAGCGGGGCTGTTTGGAAGGGGGGTGCTTGCGGGGCTGTTTGGAAGGGGGGTGCTAGCAGGGCTGTTTGGAAGGGGGGTGCTAGCGGGGCTGTTTGGAAGGGGGGTGCTAGCGGGGCTGTTTGGGAGGGGGGTGCTAGCGGGGCTGTTTGGGAGGGAGGTGCTAGCGGCGCTGTTTGGAAGGGGGGTGCTCGCGGGGCTGTTTGGGAGGGGCAGGCTAGCTGTGCTCTTCGGGAGAGGGATGCTGGGTATACTGTTTGGGAGAGGGACGCTGGCTGTACTGTTGGCCACTCCAAGGTTCTGCATGTTGGAGTTAGTGGTTTTAGGGCAAGACATTTTATTGACCCTGACGACGACCTGCTCGGCTTGATCTACCTCCACTGAGAGTCCTTTCATCTGCCCTTTCAGCGCCTCCCTCTTTGAAGCACCGCTCCTCCTGACCGTCTTCCCTTCGGAAGTGTCTTTGGACGGAGTTTGTTTGCGGGGCGGCGCTACGGCGGACGTGGTCTGTGACTGCCGGTTCTGTTTGTCTTGTTTTCTCCTGCCTTTTCCCCGCGTGGACACCGGAGAGCGCCCTCTCTGTTTCTTCTGTGATCTCATGTTGTACTTTAGTGGTCAGATCTTTGGAGGGCTCTTTTTCTTCTTCGAGGTGGGCTCGTTCAGGGCTGTTTTGGTACTATTCTTCCTTTGGCAATCTGAGGAGAAGAGGTTTGAACATGTAAAATAAACACACTGGGTCTGTTACAGTCTAGAACAAATACTCACATCACTTAACAGTAAAATATTTTTAAGGTGAGATAATGAAACCCCTCTATGGGGCACCACACAGCTGCACCAAAAAATAAGTTTGGAATATCCTAAATTTCAGCATTGGCTACTAATTAATTGTAAATTGATCGTTAACAATCGGGCAGCCGATTCGATTCCCGGACCAGCAGGAAACGACTGAGCAAGTGAGCAAGGGCACTCCAACTGCTCCCCAGGCACTGTGGATAGGGCTGCCCACTGCTCTGGGCACGTGTGCTCACTGCCCACTAGTGTGTATATGTGGGTGTTTCACTACACGGAGGGATTAAATGTGGAGGACAAATTTTGCTGTGTGCGAACATACATAACAAAATAAACTAAAAAAAACAAAGACAAACACAGCATTTGAACTAGTTAAGCTAATAACACTCAAACAGTTGTACAGTGAGTAACATCCTCAGTGTAGAATAATAACACAGAGAATCACTAACACAGAGAATCACTAACACAGAGAATCACTAACACAAAGATCACTAACACAGAGAATCACTAACACAGAAAATCACTAACACAGAGAATCACTAATGTAGAGACTCACTAACAAAGAATCACTAACACAGAGAATCACTAACACAGAGAATCACTAACACAGAAAATCACTAACACAGAGAATCACTAACACAGAGAATCACTAACACAGAGAATCACTAATGTAGAGACTCACTAACAAAGAATCACTAACGCAGAGAATCACTAACACAGAGAATCACTAACACAGAGAATCACTAACACAGAAAATCACTAACACAGAGAATCACTAACACAGAGAATCACTAACACAGAGAATCACTAACACAGAAAATCACTAACACAGAGAATCACTAACACAGAGAATCACTAATGTAGAGACTCACTAACAAAGAATCACTAACACAGAGAATCACTAACACAGAGAATCACTAACACAGAGAATAACTAACACAGAAAATCACTAACACAGAGAACCACTAACACAGAGAATCACTAACACAGAAAATCACTAACACAGAGAATCACTAACACAGAGAATCACTAACACAGAGAATCACTAACACAGAAAATCACTAACACAGAGAATCACTAACACAGAGAATCACTAACACAGAGAATCACTAATGTAGAGACTCACTAACAAAGAATCACTAACACAAAGATCACAAAAAAAGAGAATCACTAACACAGAGAATCACTAACACAGAGAATCACTAACACAAAGATCACTAACACAAAGAATCACTAATGCAAAGATCACTAACAGAAAATCACTAACACAGAAAATCACTAATGCAAAGATCACTAACACAGAGAATCACTAACACAGAGAATCACTAATGCAGAGAATCACTAACACAGAAAATCACTAATGCAAAGATCACTAACACAGAAAATCACTAACACAGAAAATCACTAATGCAGAGAATCACTAACACAGAGAATCACTAATGCAGAGAATCACTAATGCAGAGAATCACTAACATAGAGAATCAATAATGCAAAGATCACTAATGCAGAGAATCACTAATACAGAGAATCACTAATGCAGAGAATCACTAATACAGAGAATCACTAATGCAGAGAATCACTAACATAGAGAATCAATAATGCAAAGATCACTAATGCAGAGAATCACTAATACAGAGAATCACTAATGCAGAGAATCACTAATACAGAGAATCACTAATGCAAAGATCACTAACACAGAAAATCACTAACACAGAGAATCACTAACACAGAGTTATTAGTTTAATCAGACTGTGCTTGTCTATAACTGTGACTCAGATAATAAACAGAACACGGTTTATTAGTAATCAATGCAGGAAATTTCAGAGGGTTCAGTTCCTGGAGCTATAATCTACTCGGATTATTAGTCCGATTACTAATGGATTATCAGACTGTGTGTAAATATGGTTACTAAGAAGCACCAGTAATAACCGCATCACCCGCTTACTCAGATAAAACCAAAACCTGTCCTGAGTCTGATTTCCAGCGTCAGAGTTTACAGAGTCTGAAGCAGGTGTTTACAGGAAGGTCGCTTGTTTGATTGACATGAAGCAGCAGGTGCGGTTACTGTGTAGCTCTGTGTTAGCCTCTGAGCGGCGGATGAAGACGAAGCAGATCTAATCCCCTGTAGTGAAGCCCACCTTCACCCAGACTCACTACAGCGCCCTCACCAGGATAACGCTTTAGACCCCGATCTTTCACTCACATCTGATCAGACAAACACGCTGGAGCTCGTTTAGAGAATACGCACTTCAACGAGACTCCATAGCAACAACAAACAATCAATATACCAGCAACTCACCACAACTCACCACAGCTTAACACAACTCACCACAACTCACCACAGCTTAACACAACTCACCACAGCTCAACACAACTCACCACAACTCAGCACAACTCACCACAGCTCACCACAGCTTAACACAACTCACCACAACTCAACACAACTCACCAGTTCACCACAACTCACCACAACTCAACACAACTCACCACAGCTTAACACAACTCACCACAACTCACCAGTTCACCACAACTCACCACAACTCACCAGTTCACCACAGCTTAACACAACTCACCACAGCTCAACACAACTCTCCACAACTCAGCACAACTCACCACAGCTCACCACAACTCACCACAGCTTAACACAGCTCACCACAGCTCAACACAACTCAACACAACTCAACACAACTCACCAGTTCACCACAACTCACCACAACTCACCACAGCTCACCACAGCTTAACACAACTCACCAGTTCACCACAACTCACCACAACTCACCAGTTCACCACAACTCACCACAACTCACCACAGCTCACCACAGCTTAACACAACTCACCACAACTCAACACAACTCACCAGTTCACCACAACTCAGCACAACTCACCACAGCTCACCACAGCTTAAAACAACTCACCACAGCTCAACACAACTCACCAGTTTACCACAACTCAACACAACTCACCAGTTCACCACAACTCACCACAACTCACTACAGCTCAACACAGCTCACCACAACTCACCACAGCTCAACAAAGCTCACCACAGCTTAACACAGCTCAACACAACTCAGCACAACTCACCACAGTTCAACACAACTCACCACAACTCATCACAGCTCAACACAACTCACCACAGCTCAACACAACTCACCACAGCTCAACACAACTCACCACAGCTCAACACAACTCACCACAACTCACTACAGCTTAACACAACTTACCACAGCTCGACACAACTCACCACAGCTCAACACAACTCATCACAACTCACCACAGCTCACCACAGCTCAACACAACTCACCACAGCTCAACACAACTCATCACAACTCACCACAGCTCACCACAACTCACCACAGCTCAACATAGCTCAACACAACTTAACACAGTTCAACACAACTCACCACAACTCATCACAGCTCAAAACGTCCCACAGGTCACCAGCAACTCAGCACAATTCACCAAAGTTCAACACAACTCACCACAGTTCACCACAAATCACCACAACTCTTCACAGCTCAATACAACTTACCACAGGTCACCAGCAACTCACCACAACTCACTACAGCTTAAAACAACTTACCACAGCTCAACACAGCTCAGCACAACTCAGCACAACTCACCACAGCTCAACACAGTTCAGCACAACTCACCACAGTTCACCACAGCTCAACACAACTTACCACAGTTCACCACAACTCACCACAGTTCACCACAATTCACCACAGCTCTGCACAACTCGGCAAAACTTACCACAGCTCACCACAACTCACCACAGCTCAACACAGCTCAACATAGCTCAACACAACTCAACACAGTTCAACACAACTCATCACAGCTCAAAACTTCCCACAGGTCACCAGCAACTCACCACAACTCAGCACAATTCACCAAAGTTCAACACAACTCACCACAGTTCAACACAACTCACCACAACTCATCACAGCTCAACACAACTTAACACAGGTCACCAGCAACTCACCACAACTCACTACAGCTTAACACAACTTACCACAGCTCAACACAGTTCAGCACAATTCACCACAATTCACCACAACTTATCACAGCTCAACACAACTTACCACAGGTCACCAGCAACTCAGCACAACTCACTACAGCTTAACACAACTTACCACAGCTCAACACTGCTCAGCACAACTCAGCACAACTCACCACAGCTCAACACAGTTCACCACAATTCACCACAGCTCAACACAGTTCATCACAATTCACCACATCTCAACACAGCTCAGCACAACTCACCACAGTTCACTACAACTCACCACAGTTCACCACAATTCACCACAGCTCTGCACAACTCGGCACAACTTACCACAACTCACTACAGCCTAACACAACTTACCACAGCTCAACACAGTTCAGCACAAGTCGGCACAGTTCACCACAGTTCACCACAATTCACCACAGCTCAACACAGTTCAGCACAACTCACCACAGCTCAGCACAACTCAGCACAACTCACCACAGCTCAACACAACTCATCACAACTCACCACAGCTCACCACAACTCACCACAGCTCAACACAGCTCAACATAGCTCAACACAACTCAACACAGTTCAACACAACTCACCACAACTCATCACAGCTCAAAACGTCCCACAGGTCACCAGCAACTCAGCACAATTCACCAAAGTTCAACACAACTCACCGCAGTTCACCACAAATCACCACAACTCTTCACAGCTCAATACAACTTACCACAGGTCACCAGCAACTCACCACAATTCACTACAGCTTAAAACAACCTACCACAGCTCAACACAGCTCAGCACAACTCAGCACAACTCACCACAGCTCAACACAGTTCAGCACAACTCACCACAGTTCACCACAGTTCACCACAGCTCAACACAACTTACCACAGTTCACCACAACTCACCACAGTTCACCACAATTCACCACAGCTCTGCACAACTCGGCAAAACTTACCACAGCTCACCACAACTCACCACAACTCACCACAGCTCAACACAGCTCAACATAGCTCAACACAACTCAACACAGTTCAACACAACTCATCACAGCTCAAAACTTCCCACAGGTCACCAGCAACTCACCACAACTCAGCACAATTCACCAAAGTTCAACACAACTCACCACAGTTCAACACAACTCACCACAACCCATCACAGCTCAACACAACTTAACACAGGTCACCAGCAACTCACCACAACTCACTACAGCTTAACACAACTTACCACAGCTCAACACAGTTCAGCACAATTCACCACAATTCACCACAACTTATCACAGCTCAACACAACTTACCACAGGTCACCAGCAACTCAGCACAACTCATTACAGTTTAACACAACTTACCACAGCTCAACACAGCTCAGCACAACTCAGCACAACTCACCACAGCTCAACACAGTTCAGCACAACTCACCACAGTTCACCACAGCTCAACACAACTTACCACAGTTCACCACAACTCACCACAGTTCACCACAATTCACCACAGCTCTGCACAACTCGGCAAAACTTACCACAGCTCACCACAACTCACCACAACTCACCACAGCTCAACACAGCTCAACATAGCTCAACACAACTCAACACAGTTCAACACAACTCATCACAGCTCAAAACTTCCCACAGGTCACCAGCAACTCACCACAACTCAGCACAATTCACCAAAGTTCAACACAACTCACCACAGTTCAACACAACTCACCACAACCCATCACAGCTCAACACAACTTAACACAGGTCACCAGCAACTCACCACAACTCACTACAGCTTAACACAACTTACCACAGCTCAACACAGTTCAGCACAATTCACCACAATTCACCACAACTTATCACAGCTCAACACAACTTACCACAGGTCACCAGCAACTCAGCACAACTCATTACAGTTTAACACAACTTACCACAGCTCAACACTGCTCAGCACAACTCAGCACAACTCACCACAGCTCAACACAGTTCAGCACAACTCACCACAGTTCACCACAATTCACCACAGCTCAACACAGTTCATCACAATTCACCACATCTCAACACAGCTCAGCACAACTCACCACAGTTCACTACAACTCACCACAGTTCACCACAATTCACCACAGCTCTGCACAACTCGGCACAACTTACCACAACTCACTACAGCCTAACACAACTTACCACAGCTCAACACAGTTCAGCACAAGTCGGCACAGTTCACCACAGTTCACCACAATTCACCACAGCTCAACACAGTTCAGCACAACTCACCACAGCTCAGCACAACTCACCACAGCTCAACACAACTCACCACAGCTCAACACAGTTCACCACAATTCACCACAGCTCAGCACAACTCACCACAGCTCAACACAGTTCAGCACAACTCACCACAGCTCAGCACAACTCACCACAACTCACCACAACTCACCACAGCTCAACACAACTCACCACAGCTCAACACAGCTCAACACAGTTCAGCACAAGTCGGCATATTGACTACAAAGACACTACCTTGCTGCTGGCTGGCTGAGTTGGTCTCAGTGTTCAAACAGGCTGCTTCACCAGAACACACAGCACAGACGCTTAGCTAACAGACAGAGAATGCTAACGCTAACTCCAGCCTGTCATACAGACGCCCTCATATTCCCTCACAGGTACACGACCCCATACCTGTTACTACAGGTGAGTACAGGTAGTTACAGGTAGTTACAGGTAGTTACAGGTAGTTACAGGTGAGGTGTTTACACATACCTGTTAAAACAGGAATTACGAGGAGCACGGTTAGCATAAAGCTACTGCTAATGTTAGCTGTGTTATAAACAAGGCAACATGCTGATAACAGCTACTATCTAGAACCAGCTCAACTCAGGTTCACCCACAAACACAAGCTGTGCTTTATTATTAATTAATAAATAATAAATAATAAAATTAATTAATAAATAATAAACAATTTAATTACTTAATAAATAATTAAATTAATTAATAAATAAATAATAAATTAATTAATTAATATGTTTTAAAGAATTTGAAGTGGTGAAGTTGCCAGATCCACCAAAAAACACCTTCTGTTCTCTCACTGTGTATAGAATCTTCTCTCCTGTCCTATATGGGATATTACCTACAAACACTCACCTGAAACAACAGCAGAGCGTTATTACAGTGTAATAACAGTGCATAACTACAGACGTGTTTCTAACATTCTAATAAACAGATACTACATTATAATCCTGATGTTATACAGTTACATATATTTGTTTACATTGATATACAGTGTTTTGTGTCTCACATATAATAGTTGTAAGCCATTATGAAAGTTTATTACAGGCTTTATAAAGTATTATATATGAAAGTGTTTATAAAGTGTTATGAATTTGGGATTTACAGGACGTATACAGAGTTTAATCAATATTTTTGCTGCTTTTTAATAAACACTGAATAATTAATAACCGTTATTGATTATTAATTAAAAAATACTACACAATAAACATACGATAAATAGCATTAAACATTAATTCAGTGCTCAGTAAGAGAAGTACTGAACTCACCTGATTCCACTGTACTGACTCACAACAACATCTCCAAAACAGGAACCCTGAGTGTGAGTGAATATAAAGAGTTTTTATTGGTGGGGATGTTGGAGTGTTTCTATTGGTCAGTTCATCCTGAAACTATTACAGGATATAAAGAACTGCTGTCAGATTCAAATAATTATAAACGATAATCAACAGAACTGGAGATGTTGTTTCTCTGGACAGAGACTATATTTATATATATATATTTATATATAGTGCTGGACAATATGAGCAAAATTTATATTGTGATATATTCCTTAATTTTGGTCGATACGATATAATTCTGATATAAATAATTATATAAATAATTTAAAGGCTTCAGAAAAACTGCCAAGAATCCCTGTAATGGAAGTCTGTATCTACTTTATCAACATAAACAACTCATCACACTAACATGTTACATCACACTAATAATCTTGTCTGATCATGAGCTGATAATCTGATCACTAGATAATGTTCTGAAACTCAGTTAATCATTTGTAGACTAAACTGTAGATGCTTACAAGAAATAGCTCGTATAAAACCACAAGCGTTAATCAGCTCTGCCCCGTAACCCTGGAAACGCATGCATGTGATATAATTGGACGACGCAGGGAGCACCTTTGTTAACATGCTGAAGAGGGGAGGTGTGTTCAGGTGGGTTGACGTGACGGAGCAGTGTAAATACAGTGTTAGTGTTTTGTTCAGTCCGAACAGTAACGACTTAAACTCTCATTAATACTTAAATACTGATACACACGGAGCTCTCTGTACACACTCACTTTATTCTGTGTGTAGTTTACACGTTTTCACAAAGCTCACTGAACGGACGGGGCGGAGCAATACCACTGCTGACCAGGGGGGCAGTGCAGGACTCCACCACCTCCATACGAACACAGCGAAGAAGAAACGGCGGGACTTTAATAAAACTAAATAAAAATAAATAAAATGAATGTGTGAATAAATAAAAACTACGAGCTTATCCAGCGTCGCCATGTTTGATTTACTCCGAACTGCCTGAGCTTTAAATCAGACTTTTAAATCAGACTTTCAAATCAGACTTAAGTTTATTTAACTTTGTCTCGT
>CM038705.1:483317-485817 GCA_021613375.1 Megaleporinus macrocephalus
TAATCTATACATAATTTATATGTAATACTCACATATATAATCTGTTCTTTAGTGTGTATAAACTATATATAATTTATATGTATTACTCATATATATATATATATATACATATATTATATATATATATATAAAATCTGTTCTTTAGTGTGTATAAACTATATATAATCTAAATGCAACACTCATATATATAATCCATTCTTTAGTGTGTATGAACTCTATACACTATATATATATATATATATATATATATATATATATATATATATATATATATATATATTAATCTGTTCTTTAGCATGTATGACCTATATATGATCTATATTTAATACTCATATACATATACATATGTCTTTAGTGTGTATAAACTATATATATAATATATATGTAATACTCATATATATAAAATCTCTTCTTTAGTGTGTATAAACTATATATAAAATATGCATGTAGTATTCATACATATATATAATCTCTTCTTTAGCGTGTTTAAACTATATATGTAATGTACATGTAATACTCATATATATAATCTGTTCTTTAGTGTGTATAAACTATATATATAATGTATATGTAATACTCATATATATATATATATATATATATATATATATATATATATATATATATATATATAATCTGTTCTTTAGTGTGTATAGACTATATATATAATATATGTAATACTCATATATATATAATCTGTTCTTTTGTGTGTACAAACTATATATATATAATGTATATGTAATACTCATATGTATAATCTGTTATTTAGTGTGTATAAACTATATATAATGTATATGTAATACTCATATATATATATATATATATATATATATATATATATATAATCTGTTCTTTAGCGTGTATAAACTATATATGTAATATATATGTAATACTCATATATATAATCTGTTCTTTAGCGTGTATAAACTATATATGTAATGTATATGTAATACTCATATATATAATCTGTTCTTTAACGTGTATAAACTATATATGTAATGTATATGTAATACTCATATATATATAATCTGTTTTTTAGTGTGTATAAACTATAAATAATGTATATGTAATACTCATATATATATATATATATATATATATATATATATAATCTGTTCTTTAGTGTGTATAAACTATATATATAATGTATATGTAATACTCATATATATATATATATATATATATATATATATATATATATATATATATATAATCTGTTCTTTAGTGTGTATAAACTATATATATAATGTATATGTAATACTCATATATATATAATCTGTTCTTTTGTGTGTACAAACTATATATATATAATGTATATGTAATACTCATATATAAATATAAACTGTTCTTTAGTGTGTATAAACTATATACATAATGTATATGTATTACTCATGTATATAATCTGTTCTTTAGTGTGTATAAACTATGTATATAATGTATATGTAATACTCATATATATATAATCTCTTCTTTAGTGTGTATAAACTATATATATATAATGTATATGTAATACTCATATATATAATCTCTTCTTTAGTGTGTATAAACTATATATATAATGTATATGTAATACTCATATATATATATAATCTGTTCTTTAGCGTGTATAAACTATATATGTAATGTATATGTAATACTCATATATATATATATATAATCTGTTTTTTAGTGTGTATAAACTATATATAATGTATATGTAATATATATATATATATATAATCTCTTCTTTAGTGTGTATAAAGTATATATATACTGTATATGTAATACTCATATATATATATATAATCTGTTCTTTAGTGTGTATAAACTATATATATAATGTATATGTAATACTCATATATATAATCTGTTCTTTAGTGTGTATAAACTATATATATAATGTATATGTAATACTCATATATGTATAATCTGTTTTTTAGTGTGTATAAACTATATATATAATGTATATGTAATACTCATATATGTATAATCTGTTTTTTAGTGTGTATAAACTATATATATAATGTATATGTAATACTCATATATATATATATATAATCTGTTCTTTAGCTTGTATAAACTGTGTGTGTGTGTGTGTGTGTGTGTGTGTGTGTGTGTGTGTGTGTTAGTGAACCCTCATACGACTGGCCTGTGTTACTTTACACCAGTACTGTTTATCTTTGATCACATCCTCTGATTCACTCGGAGAGCTGTGATTGGTCAGGACGCTGAGCTGAATTTGCATATTGCAGCCTTTCTGCTGTATCAGTGTTGTAAAGGTCAACATCGCGACCTTTCACCTTTACCTCGACATCACATCACACAGGAGAGTCACGGTCGCTCCGACAACAACAAACAGAACAGAACAATCCAGAACACGAGCTGCAGCGCCGTCGCAATACAGCCCGGGCGGTATCGGGCCGCCAGTTACAGGCTAAACTGGGTCATCAGCAGCCCAGACCTAAAGAACCAGCAGAACCCACACACACGAGCCCACCATCCCCACAACCCCAGAACCAGC
>CM038705.1:490817-508317 GCA_021613375.1 Megaleporinus macrocephalus
ACAGTGGTGGTGATGGTGTTTACAGTGGTGGCGATAGTGTTTACTGTGGTTGTGGTGATGTTTACTGTGGTTGTGGTGATGTTTACAGTGGTGGTGACGGTGTTTACAGCGGTGGTGACAGTGTTTACAGTGGTGATGATGTTTACAGTGGTGGTGATGTTTACAGTGGTGGGGATGGTGTTTACAGAGGTGGAGGTGGTGTTTACAGTGGTGGTGATGGCGTGTACAGTGGTGGTGATAGTGTTTACTGTGGTTGTGGTGATGTTTACAGTGGTGATGATGTTTACATTGGTGGTGATGGTGTTTACAGTGGTGGTGATGTTTACAGTGGTGGTGATGATGTTTACAGTGGTGATGATGTTTACAGTGGTGATGATGTTTACAGTGGTGATGGTCTTTATAGTGGTGGTGATGGTGTTTACAGTGGTGGTGATGTTTACAGTGGTGGTGATGATGTTTACAGTGGTGGTGACGGTGTTTACAGTGGTGGTGACAGTGTTTACAGTGGTGGGGATGTTTACAGTGGTCGTGTTGGTGTTTACAGTGGTGGTGATGTTTACAGTGGTGGTGATGGTGTTTACAGTGGTGATGGTGTTTACAGTGGTGGTGATGGTGTTTACAGTGGTGATGGTGTTTACAGTGGTGGTGATGGTGTTTACAGTAGTGATGGTGTTTACAGTGGTGGTGAAGTTCTTTACAGTGGTGTTGATGATGTTTATAGTGGTGGTGATGTTTACAGTGGTGGTGATGGTGTTTACAGTGGTAGTGATGTTTACAGTGGTGGTGATGGTGTTTACAGTGGTGGCAATAGTGTTTACAGTGGTGGTAATCGTGTTTACAGTGGTGGTGATGATGTTTACAGTGGTGGTGACGGTGTTTACAGTGGTGGGGATGTTTACAGTGGTTGTGTTGGTGTTTACAGTGGTGGTGATGTTTACAGTGGTGGTGATGGTGTTTACAGTGGTGGTGATGGTGTTTACAGTGGTGATGGTGTTTACAGTGGTGGTGATGGTGTTTACAGTAGTGATGGTGTTTACAGTGGTGGTGAATTTCTTTACAGTGGTGTTGATGATGTTTATAGTGGTGGTGATGTTTACAGTGGTGGTGATGGTGTTTACAGTGGTGATGGTGTTTACAGTGGTGGTGATGGTGTTTACAGTAGTGATGGTGTTTACAGTGGTGGTGAAGTTCTTTACAGTGGTGTTGATGATGTTTATAGTGGTGATGATGTTTACAGTGGTGGTGATGGTGTTTACAGTGGTAGTGATGTTTACAGTGGTGGTGATGGTGTTTACAGTGGTGGCGATAGTGTTTACAGTGGTGGTAATCGTGTTTACAGTGGTGGTGATGATGTTTACAGTGGTGGGGATGTTTACAGTGGTTGTGTTGGTGTTTACAGTGGTGGTGATGTTTACAGTGGTGGTGATGGTGTTTACAGTGGTGATGGTGTTTACAGTAGTGGTGATGGTGTTTACAGTGGTGGTGATGGTGTTTACAGTGGTGATGGTGTTTACAGTGGTGGTGATGGTGTTTACAGTAGTGATGGTGTTTACAGTGGTGGTGAATTTCTTTACAGTGGTGTTGATGATGTTCATAGTGGTGGTGATGTTTACAGTGGTGGTGATGGTGTTTACAGTGGTGATGGTGTTTACAGTGGTGGTGATGGTGTTTACAGTAGTGATGGTGTTTACAGTGGTGGTGAAGTTCTTTACAGTGGTGTTGATGATGTTTATAGTGGTGATGATGTTTACAGTGGTGGTGATGGTGTTTACAGTGGTAGTGATGTTTACAGTGGTGGTGATGGTGTTTACAGTGGTGGCGATAGTGTTTACAGTGGTGGTAATCGTGTTTACAGTGGTGGTGATGATGTTTACAGTGGTGGGGATGTTTACAGTGGTTGTGTTGGTGTTTACAGTGGTGGTGATGTTTACAGTGGTGGTGATGGTGTTTACAGTGGTGATGGTGTTTACAGTAGTGGTGATGGTGTTTACAGTGGTGGTGATGGTGTTTACAGTGGTGATGGTGTTTACAGTGGTGGTGATGGTGTTTACAGTAGTGATGGTGTTTACAGTGGTGGTGAATTTCTTTACAGTGGTGTTGATGATGTTTATAGTGGTGGTGATGTTTACAGTGGTGGTGATGGTGTTTACAGTGGTGGTGATGGTGTTTACAGTGGTGGTGGTGTTTACAGTAGTGGTGATAGTGTTTACAGTGGTGGTGGTGGTGTGTACAGTGGTGGTGATGATGATGTTTATAGTGGTGGTGATGGTGTTTACAGTGGTGGTGATGGTGTTTACAGTGGTGGTGATGGTGTTTATAGTGATGGTGATGTTTACAGTGAACAGTTCTGACTGTATCTAGAACTGAGAGCTTCACACAGAACCCACTCTGACTGAATGTGGAGTTTGTGGAGTTAATTGTTTGTGAATTAATTGTTTTTCTGCTGT
This sequence comes from Megaleporinus macrocephalus, assembly GCA_021613375.1. Lineage (NCBI taxonomy): Eukaryota > Metazoa > Chordata > Actinopteri > Characiformes > Anostomidae > Megaleporinus > Megaleporinus macrocephalus. The sequence continues at coordinate 493,265 of CM038705.1, forward strand.
TAATCAGAGAAGATGATGATCAGTGGGAGTAGATACGCTCCTGGATATCAGCTTTTATTACGTATGACTGAATACTAAACTCCTGCAGTTCAGTAGTTCTAGATCAGGTTTACTGGATGTAAGTGAGTTTAGTACATTACATTATTTCACTACACTCACTATTATCTCATATTATCTCATTATACTCACTATTTTCTCACTATACTCACTATTATCTCACTATACTCACTATTATCTCACTATACATACTATTCTCACTACACTCATTATTATCTCATTATACTCACTATTATCTCACTATTATCTCATTATACTTACTATTATCTCACTATACTCACTATTATCTCACTATACTCACTATTATCTCAATATACATACTATTCTCACTATTCTCACTACACTAGCAGATAATTTAGCTTATTTTAGAAAATGAGCATGATTTGTTACTTATATAGTGAAATTATTTGGTTTATTAAATTAACATAAAACAATGTTTAGAAAAAAGTTAAACTATTTTTTTATGATTATGAGGGTTATTATTATGATTATGCGAGTTTTTATTATGATTATGAGAGTTTCTATTATGATTATAAGGGTTTTTATTATGATTATGAGAGTTTTTATTATGATTATGAGGGTTATTATTATGAGAGTTATTATTATGATTATGAGAGTTTTTATTATGATAGTTATTATTATGATTATGAGAGTTTTTATTATGATTATAAGGGTTTTTATTATGATTATGAGAGTTTTAATTATGAGAGTTTTTATTATGATTATAAGGGTTTTTATTATGATTATGAGAGTTATTATTATGAGATTTATTATTATGATTATGAGAGTTTTTATTATGATTATGAGGGTTTTTATTATGATTATGAGAGTTTTTATTTTGATTATGATAGTTATTGTTATGATTATGAGAGTTTTTATTATGATTATGATAGTTTTTAGTATGATAGTTTTTATGATTATGAGTTTTTATTATGATAGTTATTATTATGATTATGAGAGTTTTTATTTTGATTATGAGAGTTTTTATTATGATTATGAGAGCTTTTATTTTGATTATGAGAGTTTTTATTAGGATTATGAGAGTTTTTATTAGGATTATGAGGGTTTTTATTAGGATTATGATAGGTATTATTATGATTATAAGGGTTATTATTATGATTAGGAGAGTTTTTATTATGATAGTTATTATTTTGATTATGAGTTTTTATTTTGATTATGAGAGTTTTTATTTTGATTATGAGAGTTTTTATTATTATAGTTATTATTATGATTATGAGAGTTTTTATTTTGATTATGAGAGTTTTTATTTTGATTATAATAGTTGTTATTTTGATTATGATAGTTATTATTATGAAAGTTATTATTATGATTATGAGGGTTTTTATTATGATTATGAGGGTTTTTATTATGATTATGAGAGTTCTTATGATTATGAGGGTTTGTATTATGATTATGAGAGTTTTATTTTGATTATGAGAGTTTTTATTTTGATTATGAGAGTTTTTATTATGATAGTTATTATTATGATTATGAGAGTTTTTATTTGGATTATAAGGGTTTTTATTATGATTATGAGGGTTTTTATTATGATAGGTATTATTATGATTATGAGGGTTTTTATTATGATTATGAGAGTTTTTATTTTGATTATGATAGTTATTGTTATGATTATGAGAGTTTTTATAATGATTATGATAGTTATTGTTATGATTATGAGAGTTTTTATTATGATTATGAGAGTTTTTATTATGATAGTTATTATTATGATTATGAGAGTTTTTATTTTGATTATGATAGTTATTGTTATAATTATGAGAGTTTTTATTATGATTATGAGAGTTTTTATTATGATAGTTATTATTATGATTATGAGAGTTTTTATTATGATAGTTATTATTATGATTATGAGAGTTTTTATTTTGATTATGAGAGTTTTTATTATGATTATGAGAGCTTTTATTTTGATTATGAGAGTTTTTATTAGGATGATGAGAGTTTTTATTAGGATTATGAGGGTTTTTATTAGGATTATGAGGGTTTTAATTAGGATTATGAGAGTTTTTATTAGGATTATGAGGGTTTTTATTAGGATTATGAGGGTTTTAATTAGGATTATGATAGGTATTTTTATGATTATGAGGGTTATTATTATGATTATGAGAGTTTTTATTATGATAGTTATTATTTTGATTATGAGAGTTTTTATTTTGATTATGAGAGTTTTTATTATGATAGTTATTATTTTGATTATGAGAGTTTTAATTTGATTATAATAGTTGTTATTTTGATTATGATAGTTATTATTATGATTATAAGGGTTTTTATTATGATTATGAGAGTTATTATTATGAGATTTATTATTATGATTATGAGAGTTTTTATTATGATTATGAGGGTTTTTATTATGATTATGAGAGTTTTTATTTTGATTATGATAGTTATTGTTATGATTATGAGAGTTTTTATTATGATTATGATAGTTTTTAGTATGATAGTTTTTATTATGATTATGAGTTTTTATTATGATAGTTATTATTATGATTATGAGAGTTTTTATTTTGATTATGAGAGTTTTTATTATGATTATGAGAGCTTTTATTTTGATTATGAGAGTTTTTATTAGGATTATGAGAGTTTTTATTAGGATTATGAGGGTTTTTATTAGGATTATGATAGGTATTATTATGATTATAAGGGTTATTATTATGATTATGAGAGTTTTTATTATGATAGTTATTATTTTGATTATGAGTTTTTATTTTGATTATGAGAGTTTTTATTTTGATTATGAGAGTTTTTATTTTGATTATGATAGTTTTAATTTGATTATAATAGTTGTTATTTTGATTATGATAGTTATTATTATGATTATGAGGGTTTTTATTATGATTATGATAGTTATTATTATGATTATGAGAGTTTTTTTTTGATTATGAGAGTTTTAATTTGATTATAATAGTTGTTATTTTGATTATGATAGTTATTATTATGATTATGAGGGTTTTTATTATGATTATGATAGTTATTATTATGATTATGAGAGTTTTTATTTTGATTATGAGAGTTTTAATTTGATTATAATAGTTGTTATTTTGATTATGATAGTTATTATTATGATTATGAGAGTTTTTATTATTATAGTTATTATTATGATTATGAGAGTTTTTATTTTGATTATGAGAGTTTTTATTTTGATTATAATAGTTGTTATTTTGATTATGATAGTTATTATTATGAAAGTTATTATTATGATTATGATAGTTATTATTATGATTATGAGGGTTTTTATTATGATTATGAGGGTTTTTATTATGATTATGAGGGTTTTTATTATGATTATGAGAGTTCTTATGATTATGAGGGTTTGTATTATGATTATGAGAGTTTTTATTTTGATTATGAGAGTTTTTATTAGGATTATGAGAGTTTTTATTAGAATTATGATAGGTATTATTATGATTATTAGGGTTTTTATTTTGATTATGAGGGTTTTTATTATGATTATGAGGGTTTTTATTTTGATTATGAGAGTTTTTATTATGATTATGAGAGTTTTATTTTTATTATGATAGTTTTTATTTTGATTATGAGAGTTTTTATTTTGATTATGAGAGTTTTTATTATGATAGTTATTATTATGATTATGAGAGTTTTTATTTGGATTATAAGGGTTTTTATTATGATTATGAGGGTTTTTATTATGATAGGTATTATTATGATTATGAGGGTTTTTATTATGATTATGAGAGTTTTTATTTTGATTATGATAGTTATTGTTATGATTATGAGAGTTTTTATAATGATTATGATAGTTATTGTTATGATTATGAGAGTTTTTATTATGATTATGAGAGTTTTTATTATGATAGTTATTATTATGATTATGAGAGTTTTTATTTTGATTATGATAGTTATTGTTATAATTATGAGAGTTTTTATTATGATTATGAGAGTTTTTATTATGATAGTTATTATTATGATTATGAGAGTTTTTATTATGATAGTTATTATTATGATTATGAGAGTTTTTATTTTGATTATGAGAGTTTTTATTATGATTATGAGAGCTTTTATTTTGATTATGAGAGTTTTTATTAGGATTATGAGAGTTTTTATTAGGATTATGAGGGTTTTTATTAGGATTATGAGGGTTTTAATTAGGATTATGAGAGTTTTTATTAGGATTATGAGGGTTTTTATTAGGATTATGAGGGTTTTAATTAGGATTATGATAGGTATTTTATGATTATGAGGGTTATTATTATGATTATGAGAGTTTTTATTATGATAGTTATTATTTTGATTATGAGAGTTTTTATTTTGATTATGAGAGTTTTTATTATGATAGTTATTATTTTGATTATGAGAGTTTTAATTTGATTATAATAGTTGTTATTTTGATTATGATAGTTATTATTATGATTATAAGGGTTTTTATTATGATTATGAGAGTTATTATTATGAGATTTATTATTATGATTATGAGAGTTTTTATTATGATTATGAGGGTTTTTATTATGATTATGAGAGTTTTTATTTTGATTATGATAGTTATTGTTATGATTATGAGAGTTTTTATTATGATTATGATAGTTTTTAGTATGATAGTTTTTATTATGATTATGAGTTTTTATTATGAGAGTTTTTATTATGATTATGATAGTTTTTAGTATGATAGTTTTTATTATGATTATGAGTTTTTATTATGATAGTTATTATTATGATTATGAGAGTTTTTATTTTGATTATGAGAGTTTTTATTATGATTATGAGAGCTTTTATTTTGATTATGAGAGTTTTTATTAGGATTATGAGAGTTTTTATTAGGATTATGAGGGTTTTTATTAGGATTATGATAGGTATTATTATGATTATAAGGGTTATTATTATGATTATGAGAGTTTTTATTATGATAGTTATTATTTTGATTATGAGTTTTTATTTTGATTATGAGAGTTTTTATTTTGATTATGAGAGTTTTTATTTTGATTATGATAGTTTTAATTTGATTATAATAGTTGTTATTTTGATTATGATAGTTATTATTATGATTATGAGGGTTTTTATTATGATTATGATAGTTATTATTATGATTATGAGAGTTTTTATTTTGATTATGAGAGTTTTAATTTGATTATAATAGTTGTTATTTTGATTATGATAGTTATTATTATGATTATGAGGGTTTTTATTATGATTATGATAGTTATTATTATGATTATGAGAGTTTTTATTTTGATTATGAGAGTTTTAATTTGATTATAATAGTTGTTATTTTGATTATGATAGTTATTATTATGATTATGAGAGTTTTTATTATTATAGTTATTATTATGATTATGAGAGTTTTTATTTTGATTATGAGAGTTTTTATTTTGATTATAATAGTTGTTATTTTGATTATGATAGTTATTATTATGAAAGTTATTATTATGATTATGATAGTTATTATTATGATTATGAGGGTTTTTATTATGATTATGAGGGTTTTTATTATGATTATGAGGGTTTTTATTATGATTATGAGAGTTCTTATGATTATGAGGGTTTGTATTATGATTATGAGAGTTTTTATTTTGATTATGAGAGTTTTTATTAGGATTATGAGAGTTTTTATTAGAATTATGATAGGTATTATTATGATTATTAGGGTTTTTATTTTGATTATGAGGGTTTTTATTATGATTATGAGGGTTTTTATTTTGATTATGAGAGTTTTTATTATGATTATGAGAGTTTTATTTTGATTATGAGAGTTTTTATTTTGATTATGAGAGTTTTTATTATGATTATGAGAGTTTTATTTTGATTATGAGAGTTTTTATTTTGATTATGAGAGTTTTTATTATGATAGTTATTATTATGATTATGAGAGTTTTTATTTGGATTATAAGGGTTTTTATTATGATTATGAGAGTTTATATTTTGATTATGATAGTTATTGTTATGATTATGAGAGTTTTTATTATGATTATGAGAGTTTTTATTATGATAGTTATTATTATGATTATGAGAGTTTTTATTATGATAGTTATTATTATGATTATGAGAGTTTTTATTTTGATTATGAGAGTTTTTATTATGATTATGAGAGTTTTTATTAGGATTATGAGAGTTTTTATTAGGATTATGAGAGCTTTTATTTTGATTATGAGAGTTTTTATTTTGATTATAATAGTTGTTATTTTGATTATGATAGTTATTATTATGAAAGTTATTATTATGATTATGAGAGTTTTTATTATGATTATGAGGGTTTTTATTATGATTATGATAGTTATTATTATGATTATGAGGGTTTTTATTATGATTATGAGGGTTTTTATTATGAATATGAGAGTTTTTATTAGGATTATGAGAGTTTTTATTAGAATTATGATAGTTATTATTATGATTATGAGAGTTTTTATTTTGATTATGAGAGTTTTTATTATGATTATGAGAGTTTTTATTAGGATTATGAGAGTTTTTATTAGGATTATGAGGGTTTTTATTAGGATTATGAGGGTTTTAATTAGGATTATGGTAGGTATTTTTATGATTATGAGGGTTATTATTATGATTATGAGAGTTTTTATTATGATAGTTATTATTTTGATTATGAGAGTTTTTATTTTGATTATGAGAGTTTTTATTATGATAGTTATTATTTTGATTATGAGAGTTTTAATTTGATTATAATAGTTGTTATTTTGATTATGATAGTTATTATTATGATTATGAGGGTTTTTATTATGATTATGATAGTTTTTATTATAATAGTTATTATTGTGATTATGAGAGTTTTTATTATGATTATGAGGGTTTTTATTATGATTATGAGAGTTTTTATTATGATAGTTATTATTATGATTATGAGAGTTTTTATTTTGATTATGAGAGTTTTTATTATGATTATGAGAGCTTTTATTATAATAGTTATTATTGTGATTATGATAGTTTTTATTATGATTATGAGGGTTTTTATCATGATTATAAGAGTTTTTATTATGATAGTTATTATTATGATTATGAAAGTTTTTATTTTGATTATAATAGTTGTTATTTTGATTATGATAGTTATTATTATGATTATGAGGGTTTATATTATGATTATGAGAGTTTTTTATGATTATGAGAGTTTATATTATGATTATGAGTTTTTATTATGATTATGAGAGTTTATATTATGATTATGAGAGGTTTTATTATGATTATGAGAGTCTTTATTAGGATTATGAGTTTTTATTAGGATTATGAGTTTTTATTAGGATTATGAGAGTTTATTAGGATTATGAGTTTTTATTAGAATTATGAGAGGTTTTATTATGATTATGAGAATTTATATTATGATTATGAGTTTTTATTAGGATTATGAGGGGTTTTATTATGATTATGAGGTTTTATAGTTTATCAGCGCTGAATTTAGTTAAATGTGGTTGTCTAAAGAAAAACATGTATCTCCATTTTTGTTGGTTTATATTTTTCTGTATTATTTGAAATCAACAGCTGTTGTTTACACTGTGTAAACATGTCGGGATGAATGGACCAATAGAAACGCTCCAGAATAACCTGGTAATAATTCTGGTTCCATTGACTTACATTAAAAGTGAAGACTGTTCTGTTTAAAGTTACTATTTTGGAGATACATGTTTTTGTTTGAACAGCATTTATGACTCATTTTAAATAATTGTTAATTATTAAAATTAATATTTTTGTTACTCAAAACCAACCCGAGTATTATTACTTAGTGAGACTTTTGCCTTAACAGTGAATCCAGAGCGTAGACAGAGTTTACAGTGTATTGAGTATAACAAGTGTGTATCAGTTTGTTCTGTTAATGTCCGGTTTGAACAGATCAGAACGTAATCAGATTGTAATCACTGTAATTAGTATAATATCTGATCTGATATGAAAGAGTTTGGCTGTGTCTGTTTGAAGTGAGTGAGTTTGTTTATGTTTGTCTCTGAAGAGGGTGGTAGATGATCCAGCTCGTGGTGGGTGATGATGACTGTCTCTGAGGAGCGTCTGAGGGTGGTAGATGATCCAGCTCGTGGTGGGTGATGACGACTCACTGTCAGACCTCCTGAGACCCCTCTTTCTCTCTGAAGGCTTCGACCTTTGACCTTTGAGCTGACCCTCAGTGTGAGTACGGCCCCTCTCTTTCAGCACAGCGGCGTCCAGTCACTGAACTGTCACCGGGCGCTGGGGGGCGTCTGACTGGCCTTCTGGGAAGACAGAGGAGGACTGACCCGCCGAGCGACGAGAAAGAAAAGAGAGACGACTGACGGACAGACAAAGAGAGTGAGAGAGTGAGAGAGTGAGAGAGTGAGAGATGATGAACTGGACGGACTCCAGTGTGAACTTCATTAATACATGAACAGAATATATAACATATATATCATACGTTTATGATCAGTCTGCTCTGACTGATCAGGTATTGATAATCAGTGGGGGACGTTTATGGACCCCGTGTACTCGTGTTAGTGATTAGTAAGTGGTTTGAGTTGCTGGAACTTAATTTGTTCAGATTTAATTTTCTGCTGAAAAATCACAGAATAAAACAAAACATTTACAATTTAGAACTTTAGCACCACAAACAGAGAACTCACACACACACACACACTAGTGAACACACACACTAGTGAACACGCACTAGGGGGCATACATAAACTCAACGTGAACAGTCAGCAGAATCTATTTTTTTATCCGCTCAGTTAAATACAAGGAAAATAATTAAATTCAAAGAGTGATTGATAAATTTGAGATTCTGATTTGAACTTTTAGAAACTTTTACTGAACTAAGAAGTTTTTAGGAACTCAGGACTGCAGCTACTGAACAGACAGAACCTCAGTACAGACTCAGCAGAGGCTCAGTACAGACTCAGTAGAGGCTCAGTACAGACTCAGCAGAGGCTCAGTACAGACTCAGCAGAGGCTCAGTACAGACTCAGTACAAACTCAGCAGAGGCTCAGTACAGACTCAGTACAGACTCAGTAGGGGATCAATAGAAACTCAGTAGAGACTCAGTATAGACTCAGTGCAGACTCAGTAGGGGATCAATAGAAACTCAGTAGAGACTCAGTATAGACTCAGTAGAGACACAGTAGAAACTAAATAGAGGCCCAGTGGAGACTCAGTAGAGACTTTTTACACTCCATTATCAGTACTTTCTACTCCTTACATTTACACTCCATTATCAGTACTTTCTACTCCTTACATTTACACTCCATTATCTGTACTTTCCACTCCTTACATGTACACTCCATTATCAGTACTTTCTACTCCTTATATTTACACTCCATTATCAGTACTTTCTACTCCTTACATTTACACTCCATTATCAGTACTTTCTACTCCTTACATTTACACTCCATTATCAGTACTTTCTACTCCTTACATTTACACTTAATTATCAGTACTTTCTACTCCTTACATTTACACTTAATTATCAGTACTTTCTACTCCTTACATTTACACTCCATTATCAGTACTTTCTACTCCTTACATTTACACTCCATTATCTGTACTTTCTACTCCTTACATTTACACTCTATTATCAGTACTTTTTACTCCTTACATTTACACTCCATTATCAGTACTTTCTACTCCTTACATGTACACTCCATTATCTGTACTTTCCACTCCTTACATTTACACTCCATTATCAGTACTTTCTACTCCTTACATTTACACTCCATTATCTGTACTTTCTACTCCTTACATTAACACTCCATTATCAGTACTTTCTACTCCTTACATTTGCACTCCATTATCTGTACTTTCTACTCCTTACATTTGCACTCCATTATCAGTACTTTCTACTCCTTACATTTACACTCCATTATCTGTACTTTCTACTCCTTACATTTACACTCATATATCAGTACTTTATACTCCTTACATTTACACTCCATTATCAGTACTTTCTACTCCTTACATGTACACTCCATTATCAGTACTTTCTACTTCTTACATTTACACTCCATTATCAGTACTTTCTACTCCTTACATTTACACTCCATTATCAGTACTTTCTACTCCTTACATTTACACTCCATTATCTGTACTTTCTACTCCTTACATTAACACTCCATTATCAGTACTTTCTACTCCTTACATTTGCACTCCATTATCTGTACTTTCTACTCCTTACATTTGCACTCCATTATCAGTACTTTCTACTCCTTACATTTGCACTCCATTATCAGTACTTTCTACTCCTTACATTTACACTCCATTATCAGTACTTTCTACTCCTTACATTTACACTCCATTATCTGTACTTTCTACTCCTTACATTAACACTCCATTATCAGTACTTTCTACTCCTTACATTTGCACTCCATTATCTGTACTTTCTACTCCTTACATTTGCACTCCATTATCAGTACTTTCTACTCCTTACATTTACACTCCATTATCAGTACTTTCTACTCCTGACATTTGCACTCCATTATCAGTACTTTCTACTCCTTACATTTACACTCCATTATCAGTACTTTCTACTCTTTACATTTACACTCTATTATCAGTACTTTCTACTCCTTACATTTACACTCCATTATCAGTACTTTCTACTCTTTACATTTACACTCCATTATCAGTACTTTCTACTCCTTACATTTACACTCCATTATCTGTACTTTCTACTCCTTACATTTACACTCCATTATCAGTACTTTCTACTCTTTACATTTACACTCCATTACCAGTACTTTCCACTCCTTACATTTACACTCCATTATCAGTACTTTCTACTCCTTACATTTGCACTCCATTATCAGTACTTTCTACTCCTTACATTTGCACTCCATTAAACTACATTCATGTTTAATGGGTGTATATGAGCTGAAACAGGAAGCCTAGCGCATCCCAAATTTATCAACATTAACATTTTAATATAACATTATAGTCATTATGGCTTTTAGAAGAATGGGTTTTTGGGGAGGTGGGCTAGTGCACCTTAATGGTATTTTCTTACACTACTTTTACTTTTATACTTTAAGTAGTTCTGAAATCAGTACTTTTAGACTTTTACTGGAGTACAAAGCTTCAGTTGATACTTCAACTTCTACAGAAGTATTTTTAAACACTAGTATCTATACTTCTACCTGAGTAATGAATGTGAATAATTTTGACAGCTTTGGCGGAGACTCAGTAGAGACTCAGTAGACACTCAGTAGACACTCAGTAGAGACTTAGACCTGGACATGTTAACAAGCCGATCTGACAGAATTTACACCCTTTCTTTAACAGGTTACAGGTTCCATCGTTGTTGGTTTTAGGATCTGAAGGAGCGTCTGGACCTGGAAGTGTCTCCTTACATCAGATCTGTGTTGTAGGCTGGTTGTAATGATGCTTACCTGTGCAGGTGGTACGAGCTGAGCGTACTGATATTCCAGCTGTAAGGCTGAACAGTGTGGAGAGAGACGAGTGGAAGAGTTTTTGTTAGAACGAGTGTCTGGTGTATGGCCAGAGCTGCTGCAGTTCCTCCAAGTGAACAGCAGGGGGAGACAGCACTCATCATATAGAAGCTGACCATCAGCGGAACAGTGCTGGACTGTGTTCGTGGGCAGCTGCTGTTTCTGATCAGAACCTTCACGAACAATCTTATCTTATAACACACAGTCTGATTATTATTAACCCCTTCAGCCCTGTTTATTAACCCAAATCCATATTTCATTATTAATTTACTAACTTTTAATTAAGTATCTACTATAAATATTCAGTATTTATAATAAATCACTCAGTACTGTCACTGTTCAAAGAAAAACATATATCTCCACTTTTATATTCTAAGTTATTCAGTTTCTGCTGTAAATTAGACAGATAGATAATTACTTAGTATCTACTACACATTATTTAGTATCGCCTATAAATTATTCATTATCTAGTATAAATTATTAATGATCTACTCTTAATTATTTAGTATCTACTACAAATTATTTAGTATCTCCTATAAATTATTCAGTATCTATTATAAATTATTTAGTTTCTCCTATAAATTGTTCAGTATCTATTATAAATTATTTAGTATCTCCTATAAATTATTCAGTATCTATTATAAATTATTTAGTATCTCCTATAAATTGTTCAGTATCTATTATAAATTATTTAGTATCTCCTATAAATTATTCAGTATCTATTATAAATTATTTAGTATCTACTACACATTATTTAGTATCGCCTATAAAATATTCATTATCTACTATAAATCATTAATGATCTATTCTTAATTATTCAGTATCTATTATAAATTATAAATCTACTATGAACTGTTTTGTAGTTTGTGGAGATCTGTAGTTTTGAGTCTCAGGGTTTGTAGTTCTGCTCCAGTGTAGAGCAGAGGAACAGCCTGTGATGATCGTGGAACTCTATCTGATTAACTGTGATTAGAATTTAACTGACTTTACTTTTCACTAGTAAGTTAAAACTAGCCGATTAGCCTCCTACACCTGCTAGTCATGTTAGCGTAGCAGCTAACGCTGGTTGTACTGTTATGACTGAGCGTTGTGTCCTACACGTTCCTCATACCATAAACAAAAAATAAATATATAAACAAACACTGCTCATTCATTCTGCTAGCATACATGCTTAGCTTAGCTGTAACTCTGCGCTGCCTCTGACCTCAACACCTAAACTTCTAAACACCTAAACTTCTAAACACCGAAACTTCTAAACTTCTAAACACCTAAACTTCTAAACACCGAAACTTCTAAACATCTAAACACCTAAACTTCTAAACACCGAAACTTCTAAACTTCTAAACACCTAAACTTCTAAACACCTAAACTTCTAAACATCTAAACACCTAAACACCGAAACTTCTAAACATCTAAACACCTAAACTTCTAAACACCTAAACTTATAAACACCGAAACTTCTAAACATCTAAACACCTAAACTTCTAAACATATACACTTCTAAACACCTAAACTTCTAAACACCGAAACTTCTAAACATCTAAACACCTAAACTTCTAAACATCTACACTTCTAAACACCTAAACTTCTAAACATCTAAACACCTAAACTTCAAAACATCTAAACACCTAAACTTCTAAACACCTAAACTTCTAAACTTCTGAACTTCTAAACACCTAAACTTCTAAACATCTAAACACCTAAACTTCTGAACTTCTAAACACCTAAACTTCTGAACTTCTAAACACCTAAACTTCTGAACATCTAAACTTCTAAACACCTAAACTTCTAAACACCTAAACTTCTAAACATCTAAACACCTAAACTTCTAAACACCTAAACTTCTAAACATCTAAACACCTAAACTTCTGAACTTCTAAACACCTAAACTTCTGAACTTCTAAACACCTAAACTTCTAAACACCTAAACTTCAAAACATCTAAACGCCTAAATTTCTAAACACCTAAACTTCTAAACACCTAAAACTTCTAAACATCTAAACTTCTAAGCATCTAAACATCTAAACTTTTAAACATCTAAACTTCTAAACACCAAAACTTTTAAACATCTAAACACCTAAACTTCTAAACTTCTAAACACCTAAACTTCTAAACACCGAAACTTCTAAACATCTAAACACCTAAACTTCTAAACACCTAAACTTCTAAACATCTAAACACCTAAACTTCAAAACATCTAAACACCTAAACCTCTAAACACCTAAACTTCTAAAAATCTAAACTTCTAAACACCTAAACTTCTAAACACCTAAACTTCTAAACACAGAAACTTCTAAACACCTAAACTTCGAAACATCTAAACACCTAAACTTCTAAACACCGAAACTTTTAAACACCTAAACTTCTAAACATCTTAACACCTAAACTTCTAAACTTCTAAACTTCTGAACTTCTAAACACCTAAACTTCTAAACACCTAAACTTCTAAACTTCTGAACTTCTAAACACCTAAACATCTAAACTTCTAAACATCTAAACACCTAAACTTCTAAACACCTAAACTTCAAAACATCTAAACGCCTAAATTTCTAAACACCTAAACTTCTAAACACCTAAACTTCTAAACATCTAAACTTCTAAACATCTAAACTTCTAAGCATCTAAACTTCTAAACATCTAAACACCTAAACTTCTAAACACCTAAACTTCTAAACACCTAAACTTCTAAACACCTAAACTTCTAAACATCTAAACATTTAAACTTCTAGACACCTACATTTCTAAACATCTAAACTTCTAAACACCTAAACTTCTAAACACCTAAACTTCTGAACTTCTAAACACCTAAACTTCTGAACTTCTAAACACCTAAACATCTAAACTTCTAAACACCTAAACTTCTAAACACCTAAACTTCTAAACACCTAAACTTCTAAACATCTAAACACCTAAACTTCTAAACACCTAAACTTCAAAACATCTAAACGCCTAAATTTCTAAACACCTAAACTTCTAAACACCTAAATTTCTAAACATCTAAACTTGTAAACACCTAAACTTCTAAACATCTAAACTTTTAAACATCTAAACACCTAAACTTTTACACATCTAAACTTCTAAACACCTAAATTCTAAACATCTAAACACCTAAACTTTTAAACATCTAAACTTCTAAACTTCTAAACACCTAAACTTCTGAACTTCTAAACACCTAAACTTCTGAACTTCTAAACACCTAAACATCTAAACTTCTAAACATCTAAACTTCTAAACACCTAAACTTCTAAACACCTAAACTTCAAAACATCTAAACGCCTAAATTTCTAAACACCTAAACTTCTAAACACCTAAACTTCTAAACATCTAAACTTTTAAACACCTAAACTTCTAAACACCTAAATTTCTAAACATCTAAACTTTTAAACATCTAAACTTGTAAACACCTAAACTTCTAAACATCTAAACTTTTAAACATCTAAACTTGTAAACACCTAAACTTCTAAACACCTAAACTTCTAAACATCTAAACTTCTAAACACCTAAACTTCTAAACACCTAAACTTCTAAACATCTAAACACCTAAACTTCTAAACACCTAAACATCTAAACTTGTAAACACCTAAACTTCTAAACACCTAAACTTCTAAACATCTAAACATCTAAACACC
>CM038705.1:513317-525817 GCA_021613375.1 Megaleporinus macrocephalus
TAATGATTGGAGGGGGAATGTAATCCAGTATGAATCTGCAGTGTGTTTTTACAGTCTGAAAGTAATGATTGGAGGGGGAATTTAATCCAGTATGAATCTGCAGTGTGTTTTTACAGTCTGAGAGTAATGATTGGAGGGGGAATGTAATCCAGTATGAATCTGCAGTGTGTTTTTACAGTCTGAAAGTAATGATTGGAGGGGGAATTTAATCCAGTATGAATCTGCAGTGTGTTTTTACAGTCTGAGAGTAATGATTGGAGGGGGAATGTAATCCAGTATGAATCTGCAGTGTGTTTTTACAGTCTGAGAGTAATGATTGGAGGGGGAATGTAATCCAGTATGAATCTGCAGTGTGTTTTTACAGTCTGAGTGTAATAATTGGAGGGGGAATTTAATCCAGTATGAATCTGCAGTGTGTTTTTACAGTCTGAGAGTAATGATTGGAGGGGGAATTTAATCCAGTATGAATCTGCAGTGTGTTTTTACTGTCTGAGAGTAATAATTGGAGGGGGAATGTAATCCAGTATGAATCTGCAGTGTGTTTTTACAGTCTGAGTGTAATAATTGGAGGGGGAATTTAATCCAGTATGAATCTGCAGTGTGTTTTTACAGTCTGAAAGTAATGATTGGAGGGGGAATTTAATCCAGTATGAATCTGCAGTGTGTTTTTACAGTCTGAGTGTAATAATTGGAGGGGGGAATTTAATCCAGTATGAATCTGCAGTGTGTTTTTACAGTCTGAGTGTAATAATTGGAGGGGGAATTTAATCCAGTATGAATCTGCAGTGTGTTTTTACAGTCTGAGTGTAATAATTGGAGGGGAAATTTAATCCAGTATGAATCTGCAGTGTGTTTTTACAGTCTGAAAGTAATGATTGGAGGGGGAATTTAATCCAGTATGAATCTGCAGTGTGTTTTTACAGTCTGAGTGTAATAATTGGAGGGGGAATTTAATCCAGTATGAATCTGCAGTGTGTTTTTACAGTCTGAGTGTAATAATTGGAGGGGGAATTTAATCCAGTATGAATCTGCAGTGTGTTTTTACAGTCTGAGTGTAATAATTGGAGGGGAAATTTAATCCAGTATGAATCTGCAGTGTGTTTTTACAGTCTGAGTGTAATAATTGGAGGGGAAATTTAATCCAGTATGAATCTGCAGTGTGTTTTTACAGTCTGAAAGTAATAATTGGAGGGTGATTTTAATCCAGTATGAATCTGCAGAGGTACTTTATCCTGTATGAACTGGCCAATCAATTTCCTTTAGAAATGACCAAACCCCTCCCAGTGAAACCAATCCAGCTCAAACAGGGTTTAACTGGGCCAGTAAGACCAGCCCGTCTCAACAAACCATTCAACGGGTCATTAACAGGGGGCGGGGCAAGTAGTCGAGAGACAATCTGATTGGTTGAAGACGGAGTAAGGCAACTGTCAGTTCCAAAAAGAGTAGGTGGAGGGACAGAGGAGGTGAGGACGTAGAGCCACGGAGGCCGCCAGTTCCGTAAAAAACAAACAAACAAACAAACAAACAAAACAAAACAAAACAAGTTAAATACTGTACAGTGTGAACAATATGCCCAATAGGATCCTCTGACATCACATGACTTCCTCCTCCTGCAGCTCCTGATTGGCCCTCCCGGCTGATTGACTGAGTCCATGCTGTGCTCGAGCGTTCTCCTCAGCGGGCTTCAGTTCACAGAACCTTGGTGCCGCCCCACAGCGCTGAGGTCTGATCTCTCCGTAGCCCTCGAGGACGAACAGATAAAACCGACAGACGGACGAATAAAGACGTACACTCACACACCCTCTCACACACACTCACACACACTCTCACACACCCTCTCACACACACTCACACACACTCTCACACACCCTCTCACACACACTCACACACCCTCTCACACACACTCACACACACTCTCACACACCCTCTCACACACACTCACACACACTCACACACACTCTCACACACCCTCTCACACACACTCACACACCCTCTCACACACACTCACACACACTCTCACACACCCTCTCACACACACTCACACACCCTCTCACACACACTCACACACACTCACACACACTCTCACACACTCTCACACACACTCACACACACCCTCTCACACACACTCACACACCCTCTCACACACACTCACACACACTCACACACACTCTCACACACTCTCACACACCCTCTCACACACACTCTCACACACTCTCACACACCCTCTCACACACACTCACACACACTCACACACACTCTCACACACCCTCTCACACACACTCACACACCCTCTCACACACCCTCTCACACACACTCACACACCCTCTCACACACACTCACACACACTCACACACACTCTCACACACTCTCACACACACTCACACACACCCTCTCACACACACTCACACACCCTCTCACACACACTCACACACACTCACACACACTCACACACACTCTCACACACCCTCTCACACACACTCACACACCCTCTCACACACACTCACACACACTCTCACACACCCTCTCACACACACTCACACACACTCTCACACACCCTCTCACACACACTCACACACCCTCTCACACACACTCACACACACTCTCACACACCCTCTCACACACACTCACACACACTCACACACACCCTCTCACACACACTCACACACCCTCTCACACACACTCACACACACTCACACACCATCTCACACCCTCTCACACACACTCACACACACTCACACACACTCACACACACACTGAGCTGGCGTGTTAGAAGAGCATGGCGATGAAGTTAGGAGCTCTGCTCAGTCTGATTCAGTGTGTCGCTCGTCCCTGTTATTAATATATACAAACACAAGGAACTACCACACACACACACACACACACACACACACACACACACAGGACGTAAACACACTGGACTCCCGCTGCCTCACAGCCGCACCTCCTCCAGAGACCAGCACTCCTCTCTTAATGCTATCGATCATATACGAGACCGTCTATATGGTTATACAGGTTACAGGCCTTCTGGAACTCCGGTCCTGGATTTCCTGATCACTGTAGTTAACTCAACTGCTGATGCTAACCGGCCACCTAGTGTCACAACTACCAGTACTGACCAAATCCAGGACCGGAACCGGATTCAAGGTCCAGATTTGAAGATGTTCTGAATAAATCTGAACCGGTTAACTGTACAGAACCTCTTAGAGGGGGACGTCTGGTTCCCTTCACCTACACTTCTGACCAACCACACCACTCTGAACAGATCTGAGAAACGGGTGGACTTCCCCTTAATGAGGTGCTGGTGCGTCCACAGCGTAATGCTGAGCTCTAGTAAGTTTAGAGTTACAGGCAGTGTGTGTGTGTGTGAGTGTCTGTGTGTGTGTGTGTGTGTGTGTGTGTGTATTAGCTCATGCTAATGTGGCTAACGATGAGTATTCTCCAGTTAGCATGATGTCATTTGCATAAAGTGATGTTTATCATTCTGTTCACTCTTTAGCAACATTAGCATCTGTGAATGAACATGAGCTCTGCTAAGCGTTATCAGCGGTCAGGTGTTCAGGGAGCTGTCCAGCAGAGGGGGTTAGAAAGTGGGTACTGACTCAGACTCCGTTCAGAAGTTTGGAATCACTGAATCTGGAAGGTATGGAACCAGTTTGGCTTCACAGGTTTAAATGAGGCCCGGAATGATCCAGCATGACGTCACACAGCCGAGCGGCGCTGCAGCGGTCTGGTATATACTGGTATATAACCCGCCTGTACTAAAGTGTTCAGTATCTCTGATGGTGTTCAGTATCAGAACATTTTGTTAAGGTAGCAACTGATAGCTACCTTAAAGTGTTCAGTAGGTCTGACTGTGTTCAGTATTGTAACACTTAATTAAGGTAGTAACTGATACTGAACACTGCCAGAGATACTAATTACTACCTTAATAAAGTGTTGAGTATCTTTGCTGATGGTGTTCAGTATTAGTTACTAAATTAATAAAGTGTTGAGTATCTTTGCTGATGGTGTTCAGTATTAGTTACTAAATTAATAAAGTGTTGAGTATCTTTGCTGATGGTGTTCAGTATTAGTTACTAAATTAATAATTGGCTTGTGTATCTTGTGATGGTGTTCACAGTATTAGTTACTAAATTAATAAAGTGTTGAGTATCTTTGCTGATGGTGTTCAGTATCAGTTACTAAATTAATAAAGTGTTGAGTATCTTTGCTGATGGTGTTCAGTATCAGTTACTACCTGTAACCTCTAGAAACGTGAAACACTAGGTTTGACTGTATTTAGTCCCCACCAGATTATCACACGTTCAACTCGTTAGCAGACCATCTGGTGAGGGTCAGGATTAGACTCAGGGCTGATCTTCTACAGTGGGCTGTATCGATTACTGAGACCGTCTACAGGCTATAACTCCACAGCCGTGTTCCCGAACGCTGAATGATGACATTAGGTTTAAAGAACATTCCAGGAAGAACTGAAGATGAGTGATTCCAAACTTCTGCAGGCCGGAGAGAATCTGACCTCACGGCTCTAGAAACTACCCACTGGACCCGAATCCGCCTGCACTCACAGATAAACACGAGCATGGAATAAAACAGTGTTAGATGTGGTCCCAGAGAGAGAGAGAGAGAGAGAGAGAGAGATAGAGAGAGAGAGAGATAGAGAGAGAGAGAACAGAGAGAGAACAGAGAGAGAACAGAGAGAGAGAGAGAGATACAGAGAGAGAACAGAGAGAGAGAGAGAGAGAGAGAGAGACAGAGAGAGAACAGAAAGAGAGAGGAGAGACGAGAGAGATAGAGATGAGATCAGAGAGAGGAGAGAGAAGCGAGAGGAGAAGAGAGAGAGAGAGGATACAGAGAGAGAACAGAGAGAGGAGAGAGAGAGAGAGAGAGATACAGAGAGAGAACAGAGAGAGAGAGAGAGACCGAGAGAGATACAGAGAGAGAACAGAGAGAGCTGAGAGAGATGAGAGAGTGATACAGAGGAGTACAGAGAGAGAGAGAGAGGGAGAATGAGGAGACGAGAGAGGAGAGAGGATAAGAGGAGAG
Source organism: Megaleporinus macrocephalus (assembly GCA_021613375.1). Taxonomy (NCBI): domain Eukaryota; kingdom Metazoa; phylum Chordata; class Actinopteri; order Characiformes; family Anostomidae; genus Megaleporinus; species Megaleporinus macrocephalus. The sequence goes on from CM038705.1 coordinate 518,361, forward strand.
AAAACAGAGAGAGAGAGAGTGAGTGAGATACATGAGAGAGAACAGAGAGAGAGAGAGAGGAGAGATCTGTGGCGAGAGGTGTGACGAGAGATACAGAGCCGTCGAGTACAGAGACGAGAGAGAGAGTGATACAGAGAGAAGAAACAGAGAGAGAGAGAGAGAGAGAGAGAGAGAGCAGAGGACTGCTGAGGGTGAGATGGTTTAGATAAGATAGAGGGAGATGATATCTGGGAGAACTTTCCACTCAAAGTTCACTCACACACTTCCAAACAAGCTGGCTCCTAAAACCCCCACCATGTTCAACACTCCGTGTCTCCGCTGGTACGCGGCGCGGCTCTGAGTCTGTACAGCTCCGCCTCTACCCTACAACGTTCACTGAAGCCCGTATGAGTGACGGCGGCTTGAGGGGCGGAGCTGACGGGCGAGGGCGGGGGGGCGGGGGGCCGGGGGGGGTGGGGGGTATCTGTGTGTGTGAGTGTGTGCAGGTTCGTGAAATGTCCCTGAGGGATTTGGCCAGGCTGGTTAATTGTGTGTCCACAGCAGTGTCCCTCTCCGCGAGCGAGGACGGAGCGGTCAGGGTAACGTCCGTCGCACCCACGCGTCCTGCGCCGCCCGATCTCGCCGCCGCTGTCTGTGGGGGGCTTCGAGGGGCATCCGCTTTGCAGGCACTTCACTGAATAAAAACTTCTTTCACAAGTAAAAACTGTCCTCCAGTGCCAAAGGTCAAACTCCTGAGGGTCATCGTCGGCGCGTCTTCCTCGGTGGGCACCTTGTGCCGCGGCAGCGCTCGTCCAGAGAAGCGGGGGGCAGAGGGGGCAGGGGGTCCGGGTCAGTTTCGTAGGTGGGCGGCTGTTGGGGTGTGAGTGCTGGTGTGTGGGCGTCTGTCAGTATCGGTACTGTTCTCTGAAGAAGGCCTCGTCCGTCAGCCGAGCCGGTGCGCCGGCGGCCCAGGCGTACGTAAGCGTGTGCTGAAGTCTCGGCCCACCTGAGAACACCGGGCCTCGTTCACCGGGCCTCGTTCACCGGGCCTCGTTCACCGGGCCTCGTTCACCGGGCCTCGTTCACCGGGCCACGTTCACCGGGCCTCGTTCACGGGGCCTCGTTCACCGGGCCGTCCTCAGCGCGAAGCTCCATCCGCAGCTTTCAGGAAGATCCTGATCGGTCACGATCTGTTCAGAACCAACTCGCAGTCAGGAGAACCGGTTCTGCTCAGTAGGATGTTCCTCAGCAGCGATGCGGGGCGGCGGGGCTGGACGTGTTTAAAGCTGGGTATCTGGGCGGGTCTGTGTTTGTCTGAGAAATAAACTGAACTATAATAAAAGTGTTAATTAATATTAATAACAAAAACAGCCTCAGAGTTTATACGTTCACACCGCTCAGTTACCCAGAGGATCTAATCAATAATCATTACAGTAACTGGCTGTGCTGGTGATGGACCTTCACCACTCTGTGCAGTGGCTGGGGGAGCTGGTACTGGTACTGGTACTGGTACTGGAACACACATTTCTATTCTTGTCTGACTAGAGACGCCGTGGTGGCGAGTGAAGTGGTTCTAATCTGAGCTGAAACGCTGGACTGCTTATTCTGATGCTGCTAAACGGAGATGATTTAAATTTCACTGGTTTACGTCTCGGTTTATAAACATTTGATCATTAATTTTTTAAAAATATTTTTAAAATCTACATTCTGTTTTACAAATATCTCAGAAACGTTATCAGACAAGATCAGAGCGAGAGAGTGGAGCGGTACACACTGCAGACGACTCGAGCTTTTAACACTGTTTTCTTCATCATCCGCACAACAGAACAGACGTTACGGGACTGACTGTGTAATATCTGTATAAGTGTGCTGTGGCAGTGAACATCTTGTATGTGTCAGCTCCGCAGCACAGACACTGTGTATGACCAGCTGTTACGGGACTGGCTGTGTAATATCTGTATACGTTTTTTATGATGGTGATGAGAATGTGTCAGCTCTGCAGCACAGACGCTGTACATGACTGCATGTTACAGGACTGACTGTGTAATATCTGTATAAGTTTGTTATGACGGTGGTGAGAATGTCCACTACCGTATCACTCATGGTGCAGCAGTGGTCAGTGAGGTTGTGAGATGAAGATGAAGAGATACTGGAGCGTCCTCTCGTTCCACTCCGCTCACGCGCTCTGATTACGACTGCAGCTGTGACTCTGCTCCAGTGATGTTGTTTACTTGTTTACTTGTTTGTGTTTGTGCCCAGATAAACAGGTTTAAAGCGCCTCCTGAGGGTCAGAGTCCTCTGCAGAGCGGCTGGTCAGCAGGCGTCGTGCACAGGGAGGCCCGGCGTGCGAGTCCATCAGCAGTCCTTGTTCTCCAGAGAGAGCTGAGCCGTGGCTCGGTGCAGTTCGGCGCTCGCCTTGCGGTGACTGTGCGGGGGGGAGGTTTCTCCCTCTCCGCTGCCGCTCTCCTCCCGCTCTCCGTTCCTCTCCTCCCCTTTCACCTTCTTGTCCTCCGCCTCCCCCGTGTGCTGCTCCTGGTCCCAGCGCCGCTTGAACCTCAGCTTAAGGGGGATGCACTGCGGGTGGCCGTGTCCGGTCGAAGCCGGGGGCGTGTCCGGCTCGGTCTTCACCAGAGGGCTGCCGCGGGAGGAGGCGGGGCCAAAGAAGAGCGGGGGCGGAGCCGGGGCTTTAAAGACGTCCTCGTCCAGGTCGTCGTAGTGCAGGGACGGGACGGCCGTGCCGTTGGACTGGCGCTTGAGGGCGTGAGGATGATGACGGTGAGGATGGCTGCGGTGGCCGGAGAACAAGCCGAACTCCTCGTATCGCTCGTCCACGTCCTCGTCACTGATGTCGGTCACTTCCACCTCCTCCTCCGACTCGATATCAGAGATAGGCTCCACCTGCACAGAGGAGACGAACACACACACACACACACACATACGCACACACACACACACACACACACACGCATACGCACACACACACACACACACACACACACATACATACGCACACACACACACACACACACACACACATACGCACACACACACACACACACACACACACACGATACGCACACAACACACACACAAACACAACATACGCCACATCACACACACACACACACACGCACCACACACACACACACACACACACATCGCACACACACACACCACACACATACGCACACACCACACACACACACACAGCAACAACACACAACATACGCACACTCACACACACAATACGCACACACACACACACACAACGATACGCACACACACACACACACACACACATACGCCACACACACACACACACACACACACCACATACGCACACAAACCACACACACGCATACGCACACACACAACCGCACACACACACACCACACACCACACATACGCACACACACACTCACACACACAAATACGCACACACACACACACACACACAGACACATACACACAAGACAATACACACACAGAACACACAGACACACACACAGACACATACACACACACGGATGAGACAGTTATGAGGTTAACGACGGACGTAACGACACATACACACACAGACACACACAGACACATACACAGACACACACACACACGCACACACACACACAGACACACACACACACACACACACACAGACACACTCACACACACAGACATATACACACACACACAGACAAACACAGAGACACACACAGACACATACACACACAGACACACAGACACATACACACAGACACACACAGACACATACACACACACGAACACCTTGGCTCGTTAATCTGGTTGGTGATTGATGATTGATCACTGATTGGAAATACACCGTGAGTAGACGGGTGTGCGTACCTTGATCTTGGGCAGGCCGGCGCTGTTGAGCGAGCCGCTGGAGGAGGAGTTGGAGACGAGTCCGGAGCCGCTAGCCGAACTGAGGTCGCTGCCGAAGGACAGCGAGGAGCCGAGGCCCGAGGTGGAGCTGGAGGAGAGCGAGCTCTGCCGGCCCTGAGCCTCGCGCAGCTGCTTGCGGCCCAGCGGCGGCGGCTGCAGCTTGAACTTGAAGGACGACGAGTGATGCGGCTCGTCGGCGGGGGCTAGAGGGTGGGCGGCGGCCGCCGAGTGGGGGTGGGCGTGACCTGGGGCCGGGCCTGACAGGCCGGACGGTAACTGGGCGGTGACGGGGCCTCTCTCGGCCCCGGAGATGGCCTTGTCGGGGCGCTGCGGCTGGGGCACGACGATGTTGGGGTAGTGGAAGAAGGCGCGCGGGCTGAGGTGGTAGTTGTAGACGCTCTGCGTGTGCGCCTGCAGGTAGCGCTGCATGTCTTCAGGGTTGAAGGAGAAGATGGAGCCTGGCATGGGAGAGAGAGTGGGCGAGGGAGTGTAGGCCAGGTGAGAGCCGCCAGGGGTCATGGACAGGGCGGGAGAGAGAGGGGGCGGGGCCAGCAGGGCCGCGGAGCCGCCGGGAGTCGCCAAAGGCGACGCGGGGAAGGGCGACAGCGGCTCCGGATGAACGCGGTGACCCGAGACCTCCGGCCCACGGTGTCCCCGATGACCCCCGGCTCCGCTGTACATTCTGAACATGGCTTCATGGGACAGGCGCGGGTGGACGCCCCCGCGGAAGCCCCCCGCTCTCTCCGCCGCTCTCTCGGAGGCCCGCTCCTCGCCCAAGCCGCCGCCGTTGCCTTCCTCGATCTCAGAGTTGACGGAGGTTCCGTCGCTGCAGTCGGACACGGAGCCGCGGGCCACGCGCCGGCCCACCGCGCTGAACACGCCAGGGCTGCGTAGCTCCTCGCTGCTGGGGGACAGAACCTCCGACGGGGTCGAGGGGGGGAAATGGAAGCGAGTTCCAGCGGTGGGCACCGGGGGGGCGCTCTGAGGAACACCGACACCTACGGAACGGGATACAAGTCAGTGGCGTGAACCTCCAGCCCAGCAACAGTCTGTTTACTCTGGACCTGATAGCAGTGACAGCTCTCCAGAATTTGAGGTTAACAAACAGCTTGAGAATTTTATTTTGTTGGCTCGCACTTCACCTCACATTAGTCACCGAGTGCAGCGCTGCAGACTGCTGCAGCTGAAACGCTGGCCTCTCGGAGGCGCCGTGGTGCAGTGATGCGGTTCTACGCCTGTAGTGAGCTGGAGAGTGTTCGGTTGTGTGTGTCAGTGTGTGTAGGAGTGCTGACTGCTGCGTGTAGGCAGTGTGTGTGTGTGTGTGTGTGTGTGCGAGCGCTGGTGGAGGAGTTTAAAGACTGTAGGTGGGCAGTGTTTGTGTGTGGACGCTGCGTACCTGCGGACCCCATGTCTATGAAGGGGTAGTTGACGAGGACCAGCTTGTTGAAGTTGAACTTGTAGGTGAAGCGCTTTCCTTTAGTTTTGTGGAGGATCCTCTTGTTGTAGTAATACCTGCGCAAACACACAAACACACGGGGGCGCTGTTAATCGGGGGGGTGGGGGGTGGCGCTTCTACCGTCTGACACACTCTGTTACAGCTCCTGTCTTTAAGCCCGCCCCCTGATGAGCCCAAAGTGCTCTGATTGGTCAGCTCAGCCTCCAGAGCAGCACCCTGTATAATATAAACTGATACTGAGACCATGTGGTGTCCATAGGAGGAAGACTACAAGGCACAAATCTGATTTTTTACTTAAGTGTGAACAAAAATCTGATATTTTGCTTATGTGTGAACAAAAATCAGATTTTTTGCTTATGTGTGAACAAAAATCTGATATTTTGCTTAAGTGTGAACACAAATCTGGTATTTTTGCTTAAGTGTGAACACAAATCTGATTTTTTGCTTATGTGTAAAAACAATTCTGCTAGTTTTGCTAAAGTGTAAAAACAAATCTGCTAGTTTTGCTAAAGTGTAAAAACAAATCTGCTAGTTTTGCTAAAGTGTAAAAACAAATCTGATAGTTTTGCTTAAGTGTGAACTCAAATTTAATTTTTTTGCTTAAGTGTGAACACAAATCAGATTTTTTGGGTACGTGTGAACACAAATCAGATTTTTTGCTTAAGTGTGAACACAAATCTGATTTTTTGCTTAAGTGTGAACACAAATCAGATTTTTTGCTTAAGTGTGAGCACAAATCTGATTTTTTCACATGCACCAATATTAAGTGTTAGAAAGAGCAGATCTAATCTCCAGATGATATGTGTTCAATAATCAGATATTGGCTGGTGATCGGTCCTCTAATAGAGCAGACGCTGATGTGGAGTATGTACTGAAGATCTGAAAGTGTCCACCTCTACACTGAGGACCCCCGCGTCCCCGTAGAGGAAGGAGAAATGTGTCCTGGTGTGAGGAGAGGAGAGGAGAGGAGAGGAGAGGAGATGAGTGGGTCCGGGGAGGAGAGGAGAGGGGAGAGGAGTGGAGAGGAGAGGGGAGGAGAGGAGAGGGAAGGAGAGGAGAGGGGAGCAGCGGAGTGGACGAGGGGAGGAGAGGAGAACGAGGGAGGAGAGGAGAGGAGAGGGGAGGGGAGGAGAGGAGAGGAGGAGAGGAATGAGGGGAGGAGAGGAGTGGAGAGGAGAGGAGTGGAGAGAAGAGGAGAGGGGAGAGAGGAAGAAGGAGGAGAGGAGATGGAGGAGAGGAGAGAAGGGGAGAGGGAGGAGAGGGAGGAGAGGAGAGGAGAGGAAGAGGGGAGGAGAGGGGAGGAGAGGGGAGGAGAGGCGGAGGGGGAGGAGAGGAGAGTGGAGGAGAGGAGAGGAAGAGGGAGGAGGGGAGCGGAGAGGGAGAGGGGAGGAGAGGAGAGGGAGGAGAGGAGAGGAGGGGGAGAGGGGAAAGGAGAGGGGACGAGAGGGAGCGGAGAGGAGGAGGGGAGGAGAGGAGAGGGGAGGAGAGGGGAGAGAGAGAGAGGAGGAGGGAGCGGGGAGGAGAGGGGACGGAGAGGCGGGGAGAGGAGAAGGGAGGAGAGCGAGAGGGGAGGACGAGGAGAGGAAGAGGGGAGGAAGGGGAGAGGAGAGGGGAGTGAAGAGGGGAGGAGGGAAGAGGAGAGGAGAGGGGAGGAGGGGAGAGGAAGAGAGAGGAGAGGGGAGGAGAAGAGAGCGAGAGTGCGAGAGGAGAGGAGAGGAGCGGGGAGGATGCGGAGGGGGAGGAGAGGAGAGGAGGAGAGGAGGGGGAGGGGGAAGGAGAGGAGAGGAGAGGGGAGGAGAGGAGGGGAGAGGAGAGGAGAGGGACGAGGGGAGGGAGGAGAGGAGAGGGGAGGAGAGGAGAGGGGAGGAGAGGGGAGGAGAGGAGAGGAGAGGAGGAGAGGAGAGGGGAGGAGAGGAGAGGGGAGGAGAGGAGAGGGGAGGAGGGGAGAGAGAGATGGGGAGGAGAGGGGAGGAGAGGAGATTGAGTGGGTCCGGGCGAGGAGAGGAGAGGGAGAGGAGAGGAGTGGAGAGGAGAGGGGAGGGAGGAGAGGGGAGGAGAGGAGAGGGGAGCAGAGGAGTGGAGAGGGGAGGAGAGGAGAAGAGGGGAGGAGTGGTAAGAG
>CM038705.1:530817-538317 GCA_021613375.1 Megaleporinus macrocephalus
ACACTCCCTCACACTCAATCCAGCCCGAGGGTCTGAAGGAGACCACTTCACACCAAACACCTACAACTACTGACGCACTGAAACCACACAACCACTGCTCCTCATCTCCACACATCTCCTCACATCTCCAAACATCTCCTCACATCTTACATCTCCTCACACACATCTCCACACGTCTCACATCTCCAAACATCTCCTCACATCTCACATCTCCTCACACACATCTCCACACGTCTCACATCTCCAAACATCTCCTCACATCATCTCCACACATCTCCTCACATCTCCAAACATGTCCTCACATCTTACATCTCCTCACACACATCTCCACACGTCTCACATCTCCAAACATCTCCTCACATCATCTCCACACATCTTCTCACATCTCCTCACATCTCACATCTCCAAACATCTCCTCACATCTCCAAACATCTCCTCACATCATCTCCACATATCTTCTCACATCTCCTCACATCTCCAAACATTTCCTCACATCTCCAAACATCTCCTCACATCTCCAAACATCTCCTCACATCTCCACACATCTCCAAACATCATCCTCACATCTCAAAACATCTCCACACATCTCCTCATATCTCCACACATCTCCTCACATCTCCAAACATCTCCTCACATCTTACATCTCCTCACACACATCTCCACACGTCTCACATCTCCAAACATCTCCTCACATCATCACACATCTCCTCACATCTCCTCACATCTCCAAACATCTCCTCACATCTCCAGACATCTCCTCACATCATCTCCACACATCCTCTCACATCTCCAAACATCTCCTCACATCTCCAAACATCATCCTCTCACATCTCCAAACATCTCCATACATCTTCTCACATCTCCACACATCTCCTCACATCTCCACACATCTCCACACATCTTACATCTCCTCACATCTCCTCACACACATCTCCACACGTCTCACATCTCCTCACATCTCCAAACATCTCCTCACATCATCTTCTCACATCTCCTCACATCTCCAAACATCTCCTCACATCATCTCCACACATCCTCTCACATCTCCAAACATCTCCTCACATCTCCAAACATCATCCTCTCACATCTCCAAACATCTCCATACATCTTCTCACATCTCCACACATCTCCTCACATCTCCAAACATCTCACATCTCCACACATAATCTCCACAAATCTCCTCACATCTCCTCACATCTCCTCACACCCAACCAGTGAGTCCAGTTTTCGGACACCAGGATCGAGTCAGGTCAGCTGAGCACATGGCGAGTCACTGCCTCACTTCCTTCTTTAACATCACCGCTCACGGTGTAAATAAGGTTCCAGGAATAAGAGAAGAACGACACAAACACTGAAATGTAAATAAACAAATCTCAGTAAACAGCTGTTCTGACTGGAGCTCAGTGGTCCGTGCAGGTGGTCTCTGAGTTACAGAGGCAGAACAGGTTTCAGTTTGTAAGACCGCCTCACAGACTGACCCTTTATCCAGCACACATGGATTCCATTGTGTCCCAGCTGTGGGAGGACAGTGGGAGGGCGAGTGGGACGAGGGCCGGACCGGGAGCAGGAAGGGGGTCCGTATCCACCCCACCCCTCGCTCCGCAGCCCAGGGGAAGCCGTGTGCGTCCTGACCTGCCGCGGAACGTCAACACGGAGACAATGCCGGTCCACAGAGCGGGAATTTCCACACGCGCCGGGCAGGAAAGAGAGGGGCGCCGGGCCGGAGACCACCGCGGGTCAAAGCCATAAACCGAGCAGCGCAGCCCTCCAGCCCAGTCTGCCGTTAAACGAGACCCCCAGGTATCTGAGGTGAAGCGGTGAGGACATCAGCCCGAGCTTAACTCCCTCTCAGCCCACAGAACCCAGAGCCTGAAGGGTCTGCTCAAACAGACGGGCTACAGACAGAGAGTTAAACCCGGAGCTGGATCCGCCGGACTCGGGGGCGGAGCTTATTCACTCGGGATTACAGACGGAAAAACACTTATTCACACACGGATTCATCCCCGCCGGCGCGGCCGGATCCTCTCACTGTTTGTGTGTTAAATCACTTGTTGTCGTTCTCCAGCCTGAACACGAGCCGCTCCCCCACGGAGGCCTTACATTATCCACTCCGCTACACTCTCACCTCCACAGCGGCTCCTCAGAGAGGAGGAGATTCAGCTCAGCGGTAAACACAGCACCTCCCAACTCTCAGACTGTTTCACTGTTTCACCACCACGTTCACCTTCTCTGTAGGAACAAGCACATCACACCAGCAGGACCACCTCCCGACAAGAGGATCAGGATCAGATCCACTCCAGGCTTTACTTTAGTGGATTTCCACTGATGCTGTGGTGGTGCAGGTGGAGCAGTGAGGTGTGGAGCTGCTACACCTGCATGGTCAGGGTTTAGACTGTGTTTGAGTCTCCTGCTGTCTAAGTCAAGGGTGGCTCGTGGGTGGCTCGTGGACAGGTTCTGGGTGGGTCGTGGACAGGTTCTGGGTGGGTCGTGGACAGGTTCTGAGTGGGTCGTGGACAGGTTCTGAGTGGGTCGTTGACAGGTTCTGAGTGGGTCGTTGACAGGTTCTGGGTGGGCCGTGGACAGGTTCTGGGTGGCTCGTGGACAGGTTCTGAGTGGGCCGTGGACAGGTTCTGGGTGGGTCGTGGACAGGTTCTGAGTGGGCCGTGGACAGGTTCTGGGTGGGTCGTGGACAGGTTCTGAGTGGGTCGTGGACAGGTTCTGAGTGGGTCGTTGACAGGTTCTGGGTGGGCCGTGGACAGGTTCTGGGTGGGTCGTGGACAGGTTCTGAGTGGGCCGTGGACAGGTTCTGGGTGGGTCGTGGACAGGTTCTGAGTGGGCCGTGGACAGGTTCTGGGTGGGTCGTGGACAGGTTCTGAGTGGGTCGTGGACAGGTTCTGGGTGGGTCGTGGACAGGTTCTGAGTGGGTCGTGGACAGGTTCTGAGTGGGTCGTGGACAGGTTCTGAGTGGGCCGTGGACAGGTTCTGGGTGGGTCGTGGACAGGTTCTGAGTGGGTCGTGGACAGGTTCTGAGTGGGTCGTGGACAGGTTCTGAGTGGGCTGTGGACAGGTTCTGGGTGGGTCGTGGACAGGTTCTGAGTGGGTCGTGGACAGGTTCTGAGTGGGCCGTGGACAGGTTCTGGGTGGGTCGTGGACAGGTTCTGGGTGGGTCGTGGACAGGTTCTGGGTGGGTCGTGGACAGGTTCTGAGTGGGTCGTGGACAGGTTCTGGGTGGGTCGTGGACAGGTTCTGAGTGGGTCGTGGACAGGTTCTGAGTGGGTCGTGGACAGGTTCTGGGTGGGTCGTGGACAGGTTCTGAGTGGGTCGTGGACAGGTTCTGAGTGGGTCGTGGACAGGTTCTGAGTGGGCCGTGGACAGGTTCTGAGTGGGCCGTGGACAGGTTCTGGGTGGGTCGTGGACAGGTTCTGAGTGGGCCGTGGACAGGTTCTGGGTGGGTCGTGGACAGGTTCTGAGTGGGTCGTGGACAGGTTCTGGGTGGGTCGTGGACAGGTTCTGAGTGGGTCGTGGACAGGTTCTGAGTGGGTCGTGGACAGGTTCTGGGTGGGTCGTGGACAGGTTCTGAGTGGGTCGTGGACAGGTTCTGAGTGGGTCGTGGACAGGTTCTGAGTGGGCCGTGGACAGGTTCTGGGTGGGTCGTGGACAGGTTCTGAGTGGGTCGTGGACAGGTTCTGAGTGGGTCGTGGACAGGTTCTGAGTGGGTCGTGGACAGGTTCTGGGTGGGAATAATTAATGCTCATCTGATTTTGTACTCCTGCTTGTACATACAGCATTCTCGTTGCCATAGTAACCACCATTCATCTGCCGGTCACCCTTCTCTTTACGTTCGTGACGATGTTCGGAGGTAAGACGGTGAAACACTGAGTACACGCCCAGCCGTCTCACACAGGACCAGTGAGAGTCTCGCTTTGTAGTCTTATTGATTTTATCATTCATTTCCTTTTACCATTCTTTTATCTTGATTTTTATTACTCTTTTATTGATTTTTATTTTATTTTATTATTTTATTATTACTTTTATTATTTTATTATTATTTCTTTTACTATTTTATGTTTTACTACTATATTGATAAAAATACAGTATATAGTAGTAGTATAGTATAATATAATCTGTTGAGTCATTTTAAACTTTTAATTTCTAAACCCCTCCGCACGACCTGCCTGTGTTTTATTTAATTGTAGTTCACAGTTTTAGGAGTTTCATATTCAGTTTATTTATTTATTTTAATAGTTATTTCCTTTTACCATTCTTTTATTATTATTTTTTATATTTTTTTATTACTATATTATTATTAATATTGTTATTTTATTATTACTTTTATAATTTTTTATTATTATTTATTTTACTAATTTATGTTTTACTACTATATTTATATTTACTTTAGTGACTTATTTTTTTACTTTACTTTATGATTTATCTTACTTAATTCTGTCTCTGTTTTTATTGTTTCTTTTACAGGGTCTCCCACAACGTACTCCCGAGTGAAAATAAAGGTTGATTGATTGGTTGATATCTATTTTTATTGACTTTTTTTACTTTTGTTTTATTCCTGATTCTAGTTTCTTATTCAGTTTTTATTTGTTTTTCTTTTTAAGAGTTATCTTAATTTAGTCTCTGTTCTTATTGTTTCTTTTACATTTTAATTTATTTTCAATCCCTTGTTGTATGTATGTGTAAATATGTTTTGAAGCTATTTTTCAAAAAATAATAATACATTTGTAGGTTTGTTTTTTATAAAAGTGGGTTGCGACTTAATGACCATGAGAATATGTGGGTCCCGGGCCGAGACCAGTCGAGAAGCCCTGGTACTGTAGGGCAAAGCAAGACAAGTTTATCTGTATATCACCTTTCAACTCAAAGTGCTTTACATAAACACAAACACGTACGTTATTAAAACATTAAAATAAATCAGTTCAAAATAAATAAGAAATATAGAAATACTATATATTTAAAAGAAAGTTAAACGTAAGAAGAAGAGTGAGGTTTAGAGGTTGGACTGTGGAAGAGTTGTAGAACTAACAGAGTTTAAACTGAGCTCCAACAGGAATGTCTGGGTTTAAAGGTGTTCTAGAACGTTCTCGCTGCACTGGTTCCAATAAACAGCAGCACAGTCACTAAACCGTGCTTAGTCTTTACCTTAGGACGGACTAACTGACCACTTCCTAACATCTAAGAGTTCTGCTCGGCTCATATCGCTGTAGGGGGGGGTGGGGGGGTGGGGGGATTGGTGAGAAACTCTGCTTTCATTGGAAAAACAGCAGATCAAAGAAGACCAGATCTGAAGTTTTAGTTCAGCTCCAGCTCCAGCTCACTGAACATGGTGTTCAATGTGGTTGTTGTTGTATTACAAATCTGATTACATTATCAGATGTTCTGATCTTCTTTGATCTGCTACACGACCACCTTCCCATTGGACAAACTCGCCCTAGATCCAATATGGCGACTTTCAAGATGGTGACCATGTTCTGGACATAGTCTAAAAGATAGACCCCTCACCCGTTACCAGCTGGGGTATTCAGATACGTCACGTTCCCTTTCTGAAATAAAAGAGTGTCCTAAGACTTTTGACTCACTCTGTATAGTTTATGCAGTTAACATGTTGTTGTTGTTGTTGTTGTTGTTGTTGTTGTTTACAGGCTGGTGGTTGAGTGGGTGTTTACAGTGAGTACTCAGATCAGATCTTCACCAGAACGATAGCGTATCGTGGTACTGCCCACCAGAACCGGCCCGGTCTCACACAGGAGTGTGTGCGGTGACAGAGGTACGGCCGCCTCCGCACAGCACCGCGGCCAATATTGACAGTGCCGTGCTGCAGGTTTGGCGGTGATGAGTCAGCCGCTGTGAAACACGGCGTCAGCGCTGTAACAATATTAGCGTATCGCGCCTCGGCAGCCGGCCCGGTTCTATAACGGAGAAGGTTAATGAAGCCCTGCTCGAGAAGATCAGATCTGATAAATACACTCAGACCAGCCATTCACAAAACAGCGCAGATCAGAACCGGGACAGCAAACAGGCTCTGGCAGAACCTTCTCCACCTCCTCGTGTCTCTTCTAATAAGCTCCTCAAGCCTCGTCCTGGTGTGACCCACCCCGCGTCCAGCAGGCTGAGGGGAGTGAGCTGATCGGACCTGGGTGTAGGAGCTGTAAGTGTGTTTAGGATCTGTATGAAAGTGTTAGTCACTATTAACGAGATTAATAACACTGTCATTAACGAGCTCCTCGTTAGTGTGTGTGCTGAGCTGTGTGTGTTCCGAGGAGAAGGTGAACGTTTTGTGTTTGTGTTGTGGTTTCAGAGTGTGCTGGGTGTCTAGTGGTCCTCACACCGTCCTGACTCTTCTTCAGTAGACTGAACGAGACTGAATCTGATTTACACTGAACGTTTAATCAGAAAGAGAAACAGAAACTCCAAAAATCCCACCTATCAGTTTATAAATATATAAAAACAAAACCAGCCCCTCTAACAACACCAGACCAGGAGCAGAGAGAGAGAGAGAGAGAGAGAGAGAGAGAGAGAGAGAGAGAGAGACAGAGGGACAGACAGAGAGAGAGAGAGAGAGAGACAGAGGGACAGACAGAGAGAGAGAGAGAGAGAGACAGAGAGAGAGAGACAGAGAGAGAGAGAGAGACAGAGGGACAGACAGAGAGAGAGAGAGAGAGAGAGACAGAGAGACAGAGAAAGACAGACAGAGAGAGAGAGACAGAGAGAGACAGAGAGAGACAGAGAGAGAGACAGAGAGAGACAGAGAGAGAGAGAGAGAGAGAGAGACAGAGAGACAGAGAGACAGAGAGAGAGAGAGAGACAGAGGGACAGACAGAGAGAGAGAGAGAGAGAGACAGAGAGAGAGAGACAGAGAGAGAGAGAGAGACAGAGGGACAGACAGAGAGAGAGAGAGAGAGAGAGACAGAGAGACAGAGAAAGACAGACAGAGAGAGAGAGACAGAGAGAGACAGAGAGAGAGACAGAGAGAGAGACAGAGAGAAAGACAGAGAGAGAGAGAGAGACAGAGAGACAGAGAGAGACAGAGAGAAAGACAGACAGAGAGAGAGAGACAGAGAGAGAGACAGAGAGAGAGAGAAAGAGAGAGAGAGAGAGACAGAGAGAGAGAGACAGAGAGAGAGACAGAGAGAGAGAGAGACAGAGGGACAGAGAGAGACAGAGAGAGAGAGACAGAGAGAGAGAGAGACAGAGAGAGAGAGACAGAGAGAGAGAGACAGAGAGAGAGAGACAGAGAGAGAGAGAGACAGAGATAGAGAGACAGACAGAGAGAGAGAGACAGAGAGAGACAGAGAGAGAGAGAGAGTGAGAGAGAGAGTGAGAGATTGTGAGTGAGAGATAAATGAGTGTGAATGGGAGCATGAGTGAGAGTGTGAGAGAGAAAGTGTGAGAAAGAGAAAATGCGTGAGTGAGACACTAAGTGTGAGAGGAAGAGTGAATGAGAGAGACACTAAGTGAGAGAGATACAGAGAGAGAGAGAGAGATACAGAG
>CM038705.1:543317-545817 GCA_021613375.1 Megaleporinus macrocephalus
ACTCTCGCACACACACATACACACACACTCACACACTGCTGTTAGACGCAGCTGAAGGGCGAAACCCTCTCAGGATACGAGGACGTGCGGGTTATTGATCATATTACTACACAGTCCTGCAGCACTGCACGTATTGGTTTACAGCCTGTAACCTCTCAGACTCAGAGCTCCACTCTGGAACTGAGAGACCTTCTCACTCTCCTATCTGAGGAAACATCTCCAGATCTGCTGGTTAGTAACTTCACAATCACTGCTAAGTATCTCTGAATGACCAGTTCCACAAAGAGCTGCATGTACATCAGTCCACACTCAGACACACTGTCCACACATGGAGGACATTCAGGACTCTCGCTCAGAGTGGACGTCCTGTCAGGGTCACTCCAAGAGCTCAACAGGCGCCTGATCGAGGAGAGGCAGAACCCAAGAGTAGCAGCAGAAGATCTACAGACGCTACTGCAGAACCCTGCTCATGTGTCCACTGTTAGAGAAACACTGAGCTAGAATGGAGTTCATGGAAGGACAGCATGAAGGAGACACTGCTGTCCTACAAAACACTGCAGGGCGTCTCAAGTTTGACCTGGATGTTCCACAGGCAGATAAGATGTTCTACAGACAGATGACTCCAAAACCTCGTCCCAACTGTGAAGCACGAGGGTGGGAGGACCAGGGTTTGGAGCTGCTGTGCTGTACAATGACTTTAAAGGTGTATCAGAAGACTTTCCAGGAGAACGTAAGAGCAGCAGTCCATCACCTCCAGCTGAGGAGATGTTGGGAGATGCAACAAGTCAGTAAACTAAAGAACTCGAGTATATGAACTGAAGAAGATCTGTGTTTGGAGTAAGAGTCCTGAGCGAAACCCTGTGGAGATGCTGTAATAGAAACACTGATGAGCTGAAACACCTCTGCAGGTCCAGAGTTCCTCCTCAGAGCAGCTGCAGGAACCTATACTTACTCTTTACTGGCGTCGCTCAGTCCCGAGAATCAGTGCTTGGTTTTAGGCCTTGTGTGAATAATAGTGCGAGAAGTGAGTGTGAGTGAGTGTGGTGCTTTCTACCAGAGGAGTGTGCTGTGGGTGAGAGTGTGTATGACCTCATCCCCCCACACCCACCCCCCCTCACTTAACCTCTATGACCTCCAGTCCTTCTCTCTGTCTCTCTCTCTCTGTCTCTCAGCCCCCCAGAGGGAGACACTGGATCCTCACCACCACAGAGAAGGACACGCGCGCACACACACACACACACACACACACACACACACACACACAGAGGCTTCATCAATAATTCAGACTCTGCCTGCTTTGGTGAGTATCTCTGGGATAAGAGCAGTAATCTCTGCTCTGGGACACAAGAGGCAGTGTGTGTGTGTGAGTGTGTGTGTGTGTATGTGTGTGTGTGTGTGAGTGTGTGTTTATGTGTGTATGTGTGTGTGTGTGTGTTTATGTGTGTGTGTGTGTGTGTGTGTTTGTTTTTATACACTCTCAGAACCGAAGAGTAACAGGACTAAACTACAGAACTAAAAATACTCCAGACTTTCTTTAATAAAAGTTCTACACTTCATTTCTAATCAGCAGATTAACCCATAATTAAGATCAATAATTAATAAACGTTCCACTTCAATCAGCCACACCCACATCTGCTCCATGCTATTAACGTTATTAACACCAACTCCCCCAAACGTCCAGCATATTAACACTTTATAACACTTTATAACTGGTAGTGACTGAAATACCGTATACGGTGATGGTCTTCATCCTGTGGAGCTTTATTGTAGATGCTTACATATGAGACATACGAGACAGTGTCCAGTGTCCAGGGTCCAGTGTCTTCCACAGAAACCTTGTTTACCACCAGTTTGTTTGTTTGTTGTTTACTAAGTTAGGTGTGTAATTAATAGGAGGGTAGGTTTGATCCGAGAACGTTCTGGAAACATGGCTGTACTGGTCGATATCATGCCGTTCTACAGTGTATGTTTAGAACATTCCCAGGTCACAGTGTCGGGTTCCAGACAGTTCTGGAGAACAACACCTGTAAGCACATCCACACTTCTACCTCAGACCAAACAGGCTGAAGCGACCTCAGGTGAGATCTGCACAGGGGTCCACCATTCTGTTCAGAACACTGGGTCCACGTAGTCATGCTGCATGACTTACTGAGGACAACAGTACTGTGAGGCAAGAGGAAAACTGGAGAGAGGGAGAAGCTAGAAGGTAGAAGTTTAGGAGGAGAGGACAGAAGTTCAGGAGGAGAAGGCAGAAGTTCAGGAGGAGAAGGCAGAAGTTCAGGAGGAGAAGGTAGAAGTTCAGGAGGAGAAGGTAGAAGTTCAGGAGGAGAAGGCAGAAGTTCAGGAGGAGAAGGCAGAAGTTCAGGAGGAGAAGGTAGAAGTTCAGGAGGAGAAGGTGGAAGTTCAGGAGGAGAAGGTGGAAGTTCAGGAGGAGAAGGTGGAAGTTCAGGAGGAGAAGGTAGAAGTTCAGGAGGAGAAGGTAGAAGTTCAGGAGGAGAGG
>CM038705.1:553317-563317 GCA_021613375.1 Megaleporinus macrocephalus
ATAAACACTAACTCACCCGCTAAACACTAACTCACCTGTTTCAACACTAACTCACCTGATTAAACACTAACTCACCTGTTTCAACACTAACTCACCTGATTAAACACTAACTCACCTGTTTAAACACTAACTCACCTGTTAAACACTAACTCACCTGTTTCAACACTAACTCACCTGATTAAACACTAACTCACCTGTTTAAACACTAACTCACCTGTTAAACACTAAATCACATGTTTAAACACTAACTCACCTGTTAAACACTAAATCACATGTTTAAACTCTAACTCACCTGTTAAACACTAAATCACATGTTTAAACACTAACTCACCTGTTAAACACTAAATCACATGTTTAAACACTAACTCACCTGATAAACACTAACTCACCTGATAAACACTAACTCACATGTTTAAGCACTAACTCACCTGATAAACACTAAATCACATGTTTAAACACTAAATCACATGTTTAAACGCTAACTCACCTGATTAAACACTAACTCACCCGCTAAACACTAACTCACCTGTTTCAACACTAACTCACCTGATTAAACACTAACTCACCTGTTTCAACACTAACTCACCTGCTAAACACTAACTCACCTGTTTCAACACTAACTCACCTGATTAAACACTAACTCACCTGTTTCAACACTAACTCACCTGATTAAACACTAACTCACCTGTTTCAACACTAACTCACCTGATTAAACACTAACTCACCTGTTTCAACACTAACTCACCTGTTAAACACTAAATCACATGTTTAAACACTAACTCACCTGATAAACACTAAATCACATGTTTAAACACTAAATCACCTGTTAAACACTAAATCACATGTTTAAACACTAACTCACCTGATAAACACTAACTCACCTGTTAAACACTAAATCACATGTTTAAACACTAACTCACCTGTTAAACACTAAATCACATGTTTAAACACTAACTCACCTGTTAAACACTAAATCACATGTTTAAACTCTAACTCACCTGTTAAACACTAAATCACGTGTTTAAACACTAACTCACCTGATAAACACTAACTCACCTGTTAAACACTAAATCACATGTTTAAGCACTAACTCACCTGATAAACACTAAATCACATGTTTAAACACTAAATCACATGTTTAAACACTAACTCACCTGATTAAACACTAAATCACCCGCTAAACACTAACTCACCTGTTTCAACACTAACTCACCTGACTAAACACTAACTCACCTGTTTAAACACTAACTCACCCGCTAAACACTAACTCACCTGTTTCAACACTAACTCACCTGATTAAACACTAACTCACCTGTTTCAACACTAACTCACCTGATTAAACACTAACTCACCTGTTTAAACACTAACTCACCTGTTAAACACTAAATCACATGTTTAAACACTAACTCACCTGTTTAAACACTAACTCACCTGTTAAACACTAACTCACCTGTTAAACACTAACTCACCTGTTAAACACTAAATCACATGTTAAACACTAACTCACCTGTTAAACACTAAATCACATGTTTAAACACTAACTCACCTGTTAAACACTAACTCACCTGTTAAACACTAACTCACCTGTATGTGGGCAGAGCTTATTTACACAGAGGCTCATTTTATCTGGTCAGTGTTGCTTCTGTGTGATCATCACTGCTGTAAACCTGCAGAGCTCTGATTGGCTGGTTTACAGCAGCAGTCGGGTGACCACAGACACACAGAGAGTGATGTAAACACCTAACGAATCCAGTACACGGTAAGGTCCATGTGAGGAGGTGTTCAGAGAAGATCTTCTCCTGACAGCCTCAGAAGTTCAGAGGAGCTGCTACTGTTTGACTACTGAACACAGAGAGTGTGTTCTCGGGGGGCCTCTCGGGGGGGCTACAAGCCCCCGTCACCTGCTAGCCACCTGGAGGCTGGTGACTGAGGTTGGTGAGTGCGAGGGAGAGCGTGTGAACGCCTGGTGAGCGTCTCCTGGTGAGCGGGGTGAGGCCCGGAGGCAGCGACTCGTCCCCGCTCACCTGAATTAGTGTAAATGCACGGCTTACAGTAAAGCATGTGCACGCACGCACGCCTGCCTCGGTGTTTCCTGGAATGTGTCACCATTGCGGTGCAGGAAGTTAGCAAGTGTTCTGCACCACCACAACAACACGGCTTCCTGTGCGCGCGTGTGCGTGAGCGTGCGAGCGCGTGCGACGGTCTGTGGGAGTCGCACTGACTCACAGCATCTGCACCGAGATGTTTGTCACTTCTTCTCCACTTTTAAAGCCTCGCACAACCTGCTGTACACTTGTGCACAGAGTGAGAGAAAGAGAGAGAGAGAGAGAGAGTGAGAGAGAGAGTGAGAGAGAGAGAGAGCACGGCGAGCGCACGGCAACGTGACAAATTACAATCCAGAAAAACAAGTCACACTCAGAGCCCGCGCGAGTGTGAGCGCGCCAACGCTGACTCAGTGCGTGAGCGTGTTTGTAATTCAGCCTTCACAACGCAAACATCTCTCTCTCTCTCTGTTCCCTCGCTTTCTCTCTCTCTCTCTCTCTCTCTGTTCCCTCGCTTTCTCTCTCTCTCTCTCTCTCTCTCTCTCTCTGTTCCCTCGCTTTCTCTCTCTCTCTCTCTCTCTCTCTCTCTCTGTTCCCTCGCTTTCTCTCTCTCTCTCTCTCTCTCTCTCTCTCTCTCTCTCTCTCTGTTCCCTCGCTTTCTCTCTCTCTCTGTTCCCTCGCTTTCTCTCTCTCTCTCTCTGTTCCCTCGCTTTCTCTCTCTCTCTCTCTCTCTCTCTCTCTCTCTCTCTCTGTTCCCTCGCTTTCTCTCTCTCTCTCTCTGTTCCCTCGCTTTCTCTCTCTCTCTCTCTCTCTCTCTCTCTCTCTCTCTCTCTCTGTTCCCTCGCTTTCTCTCTCTCTCTCTCTCTCTCTTGGACACCGTCTCTTAGCAACCAGACACTTCAGGCCTAAAAATAAACTCCTAGAAATGAACAGAACAAAAAAATAAAACATAAACGACAATTAATCCTTTCAGGCCGAGAGCCTGGCTCCAAATAGAACAGGTAGGAGCGAGAGAGGAGGAGGAGGAGGAGGAGGAGGAGGACAGGAGAAACAGAGAGATGAGAGAGATGAAAGAGAGAGCGAGAGCGTGAGCCAGCAACAGGTATTTGTGAGTTCTCAGCTCTCGCAGGAGCAGGTTTCTACACAAACACAGGCCTGAAACTACAGCTGAGCCCAGATCAGCTTCATCTGCACCACCACCACGTCCCAAATGTCCCAAACGTCCACCACGTCCTAAACGTCCCAAACGTCCACCACGTCCTAAACGTCCCAAAGGTCCACCACGTCCTAAACATCCCAAACGTCCACCACGTCCTAAACATCCACCACGTCCTAAACATCCCAAACGTCCACCACGTCCTAAACGTCCACCACGTCCTAAACGTCCACCACGTCCCAAATATCCCAAACGTCCACCACGTCCTAAACGTCCCAAACGTCCACCACGTCCCAAACGTCCACCACGTCCTATACGTCCCAAACGTCCACCACGTCCTAAACATCCCAAACGTCCACCACGTCCTAAACATCCCAAACGTCCACCACGTCCTAAACGTCCACCACGTCCTAAACGTCCACCACGTCCCAAACGTCCACCACGTCCTAAATATCCCAAACGTCCACCACGTCCTAAACGTCCACCACGTCCCAAACGTCCACAATATCCCAAACGTCCACCACGTCCTAAACATCCCAAACGTCCACCATGTCCTAAACGTCCACCACGTCCTAAACATCCCAAACGTCCACCACGTCCTAAACGTCCACCACGTCCTAAACATCTACACCACCACCACGTCCTAAACGTCCACCACGTCCTAAACGTCCCAAATGTCCACCACGTCCCAAACGTCCTAAACATCTACACCACCACCACGTCCTAAACGTCCACCACGTTCCAAACGTCCACCACATCCTAAACGTCCCAAACGTCCACCACATCCTAAACATCTGCACCACCATGTCCTAAACGTCCCAAACGTCCACCACGTCCTAAACATCTGCACCACCACCACGTCCTAAACGTCCACCATGTCCTAAACGTCCACCACGTCCTAAACGTCCACCACATCCTAAATGTCCCAAACGTCCACCACGTCCGAAACATCTGCACCACCACCACATCCTAAAAGTCCACCACGTCCTAAACATCTACACCTCCACCACGTCCTAAACGTCCACAACGTCCTAAATGTCCTAAACATCTGCACCACCACCACATCCTAAACGTCCACCATGTCCTAAACGTCCCAAACGTCCACCACGTCCTAAACGTCCACCACGTCCTAAACATCTGCACCAACACCACATCCCAAATGTCCACCACGTCCTAAACATCTACACCACCACCACGTCCTAAACGTCCACCACGTCCTAAACATGTGCACCACCACCACGTCCTAAACGTCCCAAACGTCCACCACGTCCTAAACATCTGCACCACCACCACGTCCTAAACGTCCACCACGTCCTAAACATCTGCACCACCACCACGTCCTAAACGTCCACCACGTCCTAAACATCTACACCACCACCACGTCCTAAACGTCCCCCACGTCCTAAACATCTGCACCACCACCACGTGACTTAGTAAACTAAAGATAACCAGCATCACCAACACCTAGCTCAACCTTCATGCCTTCATCATCACCAACACCTAGCTCAACCTTCATCCCTTCATCATCACCAACACCTAGCTCAACCTTCATCCCTTCATCATCACCAACACCTAGCTCAACCTTCATCCCTTCATCATCACTAACACCTAGCTCAACCTTCATCCCTTCATCATCACCAACACCTAGCTCAACCTTCATGCCTTCATCATCACCAACACCTAGCTCAACCTTCATGCCTTCATCATCACCAACACCTAGCTCAACCTTCATCCCTTCATCATCACCAACACCTAGCTCAACCTTCATCCCTTCATCATCACTAACACCTAGCTCAACCTTCATCCCTTCATCATCACCAACACCTAGCTCAACCTTCATCCCTTCATCATCACCAACACCTAGCTCAACCTTCATCCCTTCATCATCACCAACACCTAGCTCAACCTTCATCCCTTCATTCCTTCATCATCACCAACACCTAGCTCAACCTTCATCCCTTCATCATCACCAACACCTAGCTCAACCTTCATCCCTTCATCATCACCAACACCTAGCTCAACCTTCATCCCTTCATCATCACCAACACCTAGCTTAACCTTCATCCCTTCATCATCACCAATACCTAGCTCAACCTTCATCCCTTCATTCCTTTATCATCACCAACATCTGTTGGTCCGTCAGTTGGTCTGTTGGTGTGTTGGTCTGTTGGTGTGTTGGTGTGTTGGTGTGTTGGAGTGTTGGTCTGTTGGTCTGTTGGTGTGTTGGTCTGTTGGAGTGTTGGTGTGTTGGTCTGTTGGTCTGTTGGTCTGTTGGTGTGTTGGTGTGTTGGTCTGTTGGTCTGTTGGTGTGTTGGTGTGTTGGAGTGTTGGTCTGTTGGTGTGTTGGTGTGTTGGAGTGTTGGAGTGTTGGTGTGTTGGTGTGTTGGTGTGTTGGAGTGTTGGAGTGTTGGTCTGTTGGAGTGTTGGTCTGTTGGTGTGTTGGTGTGTTGGTGTGTTGGTCTGTTGGTGTGTTGGTGTGTTGGAGTGTTGGTGTGTTGGTGTGTTGGTGTGTTGGTGTGTTGGTGTGTTGGTGTGTTGGAGTGTTGGTGTGTTGGAGTGTTTGTGTGTTGGAGTGTTGGAGTGTTGGTGTGTTGGAGTGTTGGAGTGTTTGTGTGTTGGAGTGTTGGAGTGTTTGTGTGTTGGAGTGTTTGTGTGTTGGAGTGTTGGTGTGTTGGTGTGTTGGAGTGTTGGTGTGTTGGAGTGTTGGTGTGTTGGAGTGTTGGTGTGTTGGAGTGTTGGTGTGTTGGAGTGTTGGTGTGTTGGAGTGTTGGTGTGTTGGTGTGTTGGAGTGTTGGTGTGTTGGTGTGTTGGAGTGTTGGAGTGTTGGTGTGTTGGAGTGTTGGTGTGTTGGAGTGTTGGAGTGTTGGTGTGTTGGTGTGTTGGAGTGTTGGTGTGTTGGAGTGTTGGTGTGCGGAGTGTTGGTGTGTTGGTGTGTTGGAGTGTTGGTGTGTTGGTGTGTTGGTGTGTTGGAGTGTTGGTGTGTTGGAGTGTTGGTGTGTTGGTGTGTTGGAGTGTTGGTGTGTTGGAGTGTTGGTGTGTTGGTGTGTTGGTGTGTTGGAGTGTTGGTGTGTTGGAGTGTTGGTGTGTTGGAGTGTTGGTGTGTTGGTGTGTTGGTGTGTTGGAGTGTTGGAGTGTTGGTGTGTAGGTGTGTTGGAGTGTTGGTGTGTTGGTGTGTTGGTGTGTTGGAGTGTTGGTGTGTTGGTTGTGTTGGTGTGTGGTGTTGGAGTGTTGGTGTGTTGGAGTGTTGGTGTGTTGGTGTGTTGGAGTGTTGGTGTGTTGGTGTGTTGGAGTGTTGGTGTGTTGGAGTGTTGGTGTGTTGGAGTGTTGGTGTGTTGGAGTGTTGGTGTGTTGGTGTGTTGGAGTGTTGGTGTGTTGGTGTGTTGGAGTGTTGGTGTGTTGGAGTGTTGGTGTGTTGGAGTGTTGGAGTGTTGGTGTGTTGGAGTGTTGGTGTGTTGGAGTGTTGGTGTGTTGGTGTGTTGGAGTGTTGGTGTGTTGGTGTGTTGGAGTGTTGGTGTGTTGGAGTGTTGGTGTGTTGGTGTGTTGGAGTGTTGGTGTGTTGGTGTGTTGGAGTGTTGGTGTGTTGGAGTGTTGGTGTGTTGGTGTGTTGGTGTGTTGGTGTGTTGGAGTGTTGGTGTGTTGGAGTGTTGGTGTGTTGGTGTGTTGGAGTGTTGGTGTGTTGGTGTGTTGGTGTGTTGGAGTGTTGGTGTGTTGGTGTGTTGGAGTGTTGGTGTGTTGGTGTGTTGGAGTGTTGGTGTGTTGGTGTGTTGGTGTGTTGGTGTGTTGGAGTGTTGGAGTGTTGGAGTGTTGGTGTGTTGGAGTGTTGGAGTGTTTGTGTGTTGGAGTGTTGGAGTGTTGGAGTGTTTGTGTGTTGGAGTGTTGGAGTGTTGGTGTGTTGGAGTGTTGGTGTGTTGGAGTGTTGGTGTGTTGGAGTGTTGGTGTGTTGGTGTGTTGGTGTGTTGGAGTGTTGGTGTGTTGGTGTGTTGGAGTGTTGGTGTGTTGGTGTGTTGGTGTGTTGGTGTGTTGGTGTGTTGGAGTGTTGGTGTGTTGGAGTGTTGGTGTGTTGGTGTGTTGGAGTGTTGGTTGTGTGTTTCTGTTGGTGTGTGTTGGAGTGTGGTGTGTTGGAGTGTTGGTGTGTTGGTGTGTTGGAGTGTTGGTGTGTTGGTGTGTTGGTGTGTGGTGTTGGAGGTTGGTGTGTTGGTGTGTTGGTGTGTTGGTGTGTTGGAGTGTTGGTGTGTTGGTGTGTTGGGTGTGTTGGTGTGTTGGTGTGTTGGAGTGTTGGTGTGTTGGAGTGTTGGTGTGTTGGTGGGTGTGTTGGTGTGTTGGGGTTTGTGTTGGAGTGTTGGTGTGTTGGTGTGTTGGAGTGTTGGTGTGTTGGAGTGTTGGTGTGTTGGTGTGTTGGAGTGTTGGTGTGTTGGTGGTGTGTTGGAGGTTGGTGTGTTGGAGTGTTGGTGTGTTGGTGTTGGTGTGTTTGTGTGTTTGTGTGTTGGTGTGTTGGTGTGTTGGTGTGTTGGTGTGTTGGTGTGATGGTGTGTTGGTGTGTTGGTGTGTTGGTGTGATGGTGTGTTGGTGTGTTGGTGTGTTGGTGTGTTGGTGTGTTGGTGTGTTGGTGTGTTGGTGTGTTGGTGTGATGGTGTGTTGGTGTGTTGGTGTGTTGGTGTGTTGTGTGTTGGAGTGTTGGTGTCGTTGGAGTGACTGGAGGTGGTAGGTGTGTTGGAGTGTTCGTGTGTGTTTGGTGTGTTGGAGTGTTGGAGTGTTGGTGTGTTGGAGTGTTGGGTGTGTTGGTGTGTTGGAGTGTTGGGTGTGTTGGTGTGTTGGAGTGTTGGAAGTGTTGGTGATGTGTTGGTGTGTTGGTGTGTTGGTGTGTTGGTGTGTTGGAGTGTTGGTGTGTTGGATGTGTTGGTGTGTTTGTGTGTTGGTGTGTTGGAGGTGTTGGAGTGTTGGTGTGTTTGGAGTGTGTTGGATGTTGGTGTGTTGGAGTGTTGGAGTGTAGGAGTGTTGGTGTGTGGTGTGTTGGAGTGTTGGTGTGTTGGAGTGTTGGAGTGTTGGAGTGTTTGTGTGTTGGAGTGTTGGAGTGTTGGAGTGTTGGAGGTGTTGGTGTGTTGGTGTGTTGGAGTGTTGGTGTGTTGGAGTGTTGGTGTGTTGGTGTGTTGGAGTGTTGGTGTGTTGGGTGTGTTGGAGTGTTGGTGTGTTGGAGTGTTGGTGTGTTGGTGTGTTGGTGTGTTGGAGTGTTGGTGTGTTGGAGTGTTGGTGTGTTGGAGTGTTGGTGTGTTGGTGTGTTGGAGTGTTGGTGTGTTGGTGTGTTGGAGTGTTGGAGTGTTGGTGTGTTGGTGTGTTGGTGTGTTGGTGTGTTGAGTGTTGGTGTGTGGTTGTGTTGGTGTGGGGTTGTGGTGTGTTGGTGTGTTGGAGTGTTGGTGTGTTGGTGTGTTGGAGTGTTGGTGTGTTTGGTGTGTTGGAGTGTTGGTGTGTTGGAGTGTTGGTGTGTTGGTGTGTTGGAGTGTTGGAGTGTTGGTGTGTTGGTGTGTTGGTGTGTTGGAGTGTTGGTGTGTTGGAGTGTTGGTGTGTTGGAGTGTTGGTGTGTTGGTGTGTTGGAGTGTTTGTGTGTTGGAGTGTTGGAGTGTTGGAGTGTTGGTGTGTTGGAGTGTTGGTGTGTTGGAGTGTTGGTGTGTTGGAGTGTTGGTGTGTTGGAGTGTTGGTGTGTTGGTGTGTTGGAGTGTTGGTGTGTTGGAGTGTTGGAGTGTTGGTGTGTTGGTGTGTTGGTGTGTTGGAGTGTTGGAGTGTTGGTGTGTTGGAGTGTTGGTGTGTTGGTGTGTTGGTGTGTTGGTGTGTTGGAGTGTTGGTGTGTTGGTGTGTTGGAGTGTTGGTGTGTTGGTGTGTTGGAGTGTTGGTGTGTTGGTGTGTTGGTGTGTTGGAGTGTTGGGTGTTGGTGTGTTGGAGTGTTGGAGTGTTGGTGTGTTGGTGTGTTGGAGTGTTGGTGTGTTGGAGTGTTGGTGTGTTGGAGTGTTGGTGTGTTGGTGTGTTGGAGTGTTGGTGTGTTGGAGTGTTGGTGTGTTGGAGTGTTGGTGTGTTGGAGTGTTGGTGTGTTGGAGTGTTGGTGTGTTGGTGTGTTGGAGTGTTGGAGTGTTGGTGTGTTGGTGTGTTGGAGTGTTGGTGTTGGTGTGTTGGAGTGTTGGTGTGTTGGTGTGTTGGAGTGTTGGTGTGTTGGTGTGTTGGTGTGTTGGAGTGTTGGTGTGTTGGAGTGTTGGTGTGTTGGTGTGTTGGAGTGTTGGTGTGTTGGAGTGTTGGTGTGTTGGTGTGTTGGAGTGTTGGTGTGTTGGAGTGTTGGTGTGTTGGAGTTGGGGTGTGGTGTGTTGTGGAGTGTTGGTGTGTTGGTTGTGTGTTGGAGTGTTGGTGTGTTGGTGTTGGTGGTGTGTGGAGTGTTGGAGTGTTGGTGTGTTGGAGTGTTGGTGTGTTGGTGTGTTGGTGTGTTGGTGTGTTGGAGTGTTGTGTGTTGGTGTGTTGGAGTGTTGGTGTGTTGGGGTGTTGGAGTGTTGGTGTGTTGGTGTGTTGGAGTGTTGGTGTGTTGGAGTGTTGGTGTGTTGGAGTGTTGGAGTGTTGGTGTGCTTGGAGTGTTGGTGTGTTGGAAGTGTTGCTTGGTGTGTTGGAGTGTTGGTGTGTTGGAGTGTTGGTGTGTTGGTGTGTTGGAGTGTTGGTGTGTTGGAGTGTTGGTGTGTTGGAGTGTTGGTGTGTTGGAGTGTTGGGTGTGTTGGAGTGTTGGTGTGTTGGAGTGTTGGTGTGTTGGAGTGTTGGTGTGTTGGTGTGTTGG
>CM038705.1:568317-570817 GCA_021613375.1 Megaleporinus macrocephalus
CTCCCTCCCTATCTCCTGCTCCCCCCCCCCCCCCGCCCTCTCTCTGCCCCCCCCCCCCCCAGAGTGAGCTGGTTAAGTGTATCTGGTAAAGCTGATTAAGTTCTGCTGATCTTCATTACGTAACGTTCACCTCACTCTCACCGCGGGGTCCGGATTACAGCACATCCATGTCCATCAGCCGCTCCGCACTATCACTATCACCCTGTCGCACGAGCACCCCCCCCCCCCCGGCACCCCCGGCACCCCCGGCACCCCCAACAGACTAATTAATAGAGAAGGCAGAGTTAACCAGGCAGAAAGCTCAGATGGGTTCTTCACTCCTTCACGCATTCTGTCCATCCTGGCCTCATGTCAGCCTCCGTAGCTTCTCTCCATCCTCCTCCTGTCCTCTCTCTGTCCCTTTCTCTTCATCCACGCTCTTTCTCTCCTCTTTATTTTTTCTTCCCTCAGCTCTTTTCTCTATCACTTTCCTCTTTTTCACTCTTTCTCCTCTATATATCATTTCATCCTTTTTCTTTTCTATTTCTCTCTCTCTGCTCTCATTCCTTCTCCTCTATATCCCATCTGCAAGTCTCCACTCAATCTCTCTCTCTCTCTTTTCTCTCCCATCTCTCAATTCTTCCTCTCTCTCTCTCTCTCTCTCTCTCTCTCTCTCTCTCTCTCTCTCTCTCTCTCTCTCTCTCTCTCTCTCTCTCTCCTCCGGGGAGAGATTACCCTCCTCAGCTGGAGCAAATAAAGCCTACCACATTACGCAAGACACTGATGATGTAACCACGCTCACTAACTCACCACCACACACACACACACACACACACACACACACACACACTACAGCGGCGCAGCAGCCACGCCATGGCAACCAGCATCACACGCCGCTCGCACGGCCACACGTACAGAACCACAGCAGACTGCATCAGCATCAACACTGAGGTCAGCAGCTTCTACAGTCAGCACACACTCACACACTCAATCACACTCACACACACACACACACTCACACAACCACGTGTGATCCCGCTACTCCTCCAAGTCAAATCTCAGTGTGATCACCATGACGAGGGACGCCCATCTAAACATCACGAGGTATCAGTCACACACACCTTCTCATCTAACGTACTGCTCTCCTCAGCTGCTTCACACTGATACAGCAGAACCACCACCACTGCAGCAAGATGACCAATCAGAACAGAGTGTGTCAGCTGACCAATCAGAGCTCAATAGGTCAAGGATAGGCGGGACTTAAAGACTCAGGATCTTGTATGGTGGTGTAGTGGTTAGTACGGTGGTGTAGTGGTTAGTATGGTGGTGTAGTGGTTAGTATGGTGGTGTAGTGGTTAGTACGGTGGTGTAGTGGTCAGTATGGTGGTGTAGTGGTTAGTACGGTGGTGTAGTGGTCAGTATGGTGGTGTAGTGGTTAGTATGGTGGTGTAGTGGTCAGTACGGTGGTGTAGTGATTAGTATGGTGGTGTAGTGGTTAGTATGGTGGTGTAGTAGTTAGTACGGTGGTGTAGTGGTTAGTATGGTGGTGTAGTGGTCAGTACGGTGGTGTAGTGGTTAGTAAGGTGGTGTAGTGGTTAGTATGGTGGTGTAGTGGTTAGTACGGTGGTGTAGTGGTTAGTATGGTGGTGTAGTGGTTAGTAAGGTGGTGTAGTGGTTAGTATGGTGGTGTAGTGGTTAGTACGGTGGTGTAGTGGTTAGTACGGTGGTGTAGTGGTTAGTATGGTGGTGTAGTGGTTAGTATGGTGGTGTAGTGGTTAGTACGGTGGTGTAGTGGTTAGTACGGTGGTGTAGTGGTTAGTATGGTGGGGTATTGATTAGTACGGTGGTGTAGTGGTTAGTATGGTGGTGTAGTGGTTAGTATGGTGGTGTAGTGGTTAGTACGGTGGTGTAGTGGTCAGTATGGTGGTGTAGTGGTTAGTATGGTGGTGTAGTGGTTAGTACGGTGGTGTAGTGGTTAGTACGGTGGTGTAGTGGTTAGTATGGTGGGGTATTGATTAGTACGGTGGTGTAGTGGTTAGTATGGTGGGGTATTGATTAGTACGGTGGTGTAGTGGTCTGAAAAGCTGAAAGGTGTGTGTGATGATATCACTGTAAATGGAGACACTTTCACAATACAGGACACTCTGAGGTTGGAACAGAAATTCATAACTTGCACTAAATCCAGTTAACAGGTCTGATTAGACTGATTAGACTCAGAAATGTATATAGTTTGTATATAATGTATATAATTTCTAACAGTATTTATTAAACATAGTCATATTTCACACTCCTACACCACAGCATGCACACACACAGGATACAAATCACTGTTATCACTGTTATCACTGGTATTACTGGTATTTATTTAATACTGGTATTTATTCTTCTACTCGGATCAGACAGATCAGACGTCAGACCGCGCACAGTGAGAGTATCTCAGAGATTCATGATGTTATGTTTCGGACATGTCGCTCACCCCACTGTACCCACCTCAGTACTGAATACTGAATGGAGCTTTCTC
>CM038705.1:575817-578317 GCA_021613375.1 Megaleporinus macrocephalus
AATAATAAAAATATCTGCTGTTCTGGTGGTTCATAAACACCTTCTCCCGAGCTGCACAGCTCTAACCACAATGAACCTCTGGTACTAACAGCAAAGTAGGAACATACTCGTGAAACCTCAACCTGCCGACCAACATCTCAGGGAGATCACAGTTAGCCAACGCTGCTAACCAGTTCCGTCAGTGGGGAACATTAATGTAGCACTTCAGCTAAAGCCCCGGTGAGGCTCCTCGCAGGCCTCTGAGGCCCCTCTGCTCATCCCTAATCCCCTTAAACAACAATCACTGTGTTCTGGAGGCGCTGAGCCGCCTCGTACGGCCTGTTGTGTGTTTGTGCGCTCGAGTTCGGCCTGTATGCGCCTGAGCATTGCGTAATCCGCCAAACCACGTCTGCGGCTAAAAATGGCGCGGTTAAAACAATTATGAGCTGAGTGCTCTGGCCAGAGAGCGCTCGCACACACACACACACACACACACACACACACACACTCTCACACACACACACACACACACAAGAAGCTTAAAGCGTGATGTCACTTTCAGTCCAAAATATCTACAGCATACACGACCAGAGAGAGAGAAATACAACAGCTCCTGTAACTGCGTAATCCAGAATCAAACACTTCTAATCTGACCCGCCCCGACCTGCCCGCTCCGAACAGCCTGCTCCGACCCGCCCGCTCCGACCCACCCGCTCTGAACAGCCCGCTCCGAACAGCCCCCTCTAACCAGCTCACTCTAACCAGCCCCCTCTAAACAGCTCGCTCTGAACAGTCCGCTCTGAACAGCCCAATCGGAGCCACCCGTTCTGAACAGCCCAATCGGAGCCGCCCGCTCCGAACAGCCCGCTCTGAATAGTCCGCTCTGAACTAGTCTGAATGATTCCCAACTTCAGAAAGTTTACTGTGCCCCAAACCACAGTAACAACAAACAGTAGCCAAGGAGCAGAACGCAGGACGAGGGGCAAACGAGAGGAACAGTCTCAGATGATCAGTGCGTTTGGAGATGCTTTCTAGTGAAGCTTCAACAGCAGCCACGGATCATTAACAATTAATGCCTATACTGTCCTATAAATACAGTTCCTCTCTTCTCCAATCAGTTATCTATTATTCACCATACCCCCCCCCTCTCTGAAAACAGGCCGGAGGGTTGGGGGGGGGTTTGTTTGCTTTTATAACCTAAAAGGTCAGACAATCACAAGCTCAGCTGGCTACTGAAATTCAGTACTCTGTCTGAATTACTTCAGTACGGCTGGTTGTTGATCAATTCTGTGTAGTCAGTCTTAGTATCCACGAGCTGATACGCACTCCGGCTCCTGGAAGCTCTTTTCATGAATTTCATAAGCATGTTAATGTCAGATCTTCTGAATTAGCCTGTAATCTGCTGTGTTAGTAAATAAGCACACTCCCAGCACCTCACACTCCCTGCAGGTCTCAGCTTTATCACTCTAAAAAAGGTAAAAGTGAGTTTTCAGGAATGACTCGTGCAGAGTGAGCACTGACGCAACACTAGGATGTCTAAGAAACCAAAACGGGGAGCGTCTCAGTCTCAGCGTGGGTCTGTCACAGGATCTCAGGTCTCTCTGTGGTGAGGGCGCTCACAGTTCACGATAAGATAAACACACAGAACGAGTTTCACTATGAATACGAACTCGAGCTCTCATCTCACAGATACCACACGACGCAAACTAAGCTAAGCTCACTGGACCGGACCTTAGCCCTGCGCGCTCCCCGCCCGAGATAAAGCGTCTCGGCGTCACTGCGCTGGCTGGTGAGCGAGAGCAGACCGACAGCAGGCCTGACTGTAGTGTGTGATGGTGTGAACTACGGGAGGCAGTAACACTCAGAGCTCAGCCAGCGCCGGCTATTATTATTAACTAACCTCACACGAGAGGACGAGATCAGAATATTCACTGCTCAGCATATTTCCTCTCAACTCAAACACTCCAGCTGCTCAGGAACACGACAGCGGGAGCTCAGTCCACAGCGAGCTGATGCTAATCTATCACTTATTGTGATGGTCGTCTTTAGAAAAGTTTTCTTCTCCACAGCCTCACTCACACGGAGATATCAGCTCTTACACACAGACAGTAAACAGAGCTCACAGACACAGCCAGGCCAGCGTTCTCCCCAGGACCTCTGTTCTGATCCCATCACTCCAGACCTGGAAACCACGCGAGAAAGACAGAGAGAAAGAGGGAGAGAGACAGTGAGGGAGAAAGAAAGAAAGAAAGAGGGAGAGCGCGAGAGAGAGAGAGAATGAGGGAGAGAGAGAAAAAAGGGGTAGAAAGAGAGAGAGAGAGAAGGAGAGACAGGAAGAAAGAGAGAAAGAGGGAGAGAGTGAGGGAGAAAGAAAGTGGGAGAGAACGAGAAAGAGAGAGAGAGGGAGGGGTAAGAGGGAGAGTGAGACAGAAAGAAAGAGAGAGAGAGAGAGAGAAAGAGGAAGAGAGTGAGGGAGTAAGAGAGGAAGTGGGAGAGAGCGAGAAAGAAAGAGGGGGGAGAA
>CM038705.1:583317-585817 GCA_021613375.1 Megaleporinus macrocephalus
AGCTTGTGATTAAGATTAGGATTAACACTGGTTCACTGGTAACAGGGGGGTTCCTGCTTGTGCCCAGGACAGGAGGAAGAGGAGGACCTACATGCTGAACTCCATACACTGTCTAGAAGAAGAGATCTTAAAGGTCTAAAGAACAGGTTGCTACGTCAGGTAAGAGTGAAGAGCTGTGTTAACGATGAAGACGAGGCTGAGGTTGGCTTCCTGTTTACATTTCCCCGTTTCACCTTAAACAGGAAAACCCAAACAAGAAGCTGCAAAGGTAGACTGAGGGGCCAGCAGGTAACTGCTGCACCAGGTAAAGAAGAACCGGGAGTAACAAGTCTGCTAACCCACAGCCAGCAATGTGTCCATGAATTTGGGGATGGAACCTCCGGAGGGAGAGGGGCGTGTCTGTTAATACTATCCAGCTCAAACATCAACCATCGTTCTCCAGAATCATATACTGCACCTTTAACCTGAAGACTATCTCTGTCTTATCAGTGTCTGTGCTCTGTCACAAGTAGGTGAGCTGTTCTCCGACCATTATGGCAAGACCTGCTTGGACTGCACGCTTGATAACAGAGCTGTGATTGGTCAGTCTGATTACACATCTGCACAATGTGGAAAATGAAATGATCAGACTGAAAACCGTGGCCTTGAAGTCGGTTTGGGACTCATGTATGAACTGTTAACTATAAAAATCAGACTTTGAAAGGCTTTGTGCAGGTGACCAGTAGCAGAAGCCCCAGGATTCACACACACACACACACACACACACACACACACACACACACACACAACAATAACACACTCCTGATACCACACAGAGACCTCAGAGTGTGCACACGCACAATGCTACATCTCTGTGTGTGCGTGTGAAGCAAGCTTTTCCAAGAAAGATGTGTGATGTGTGAGAGCCTGCATGCATGTGAAGAAGTGTGTGAGGTGAGTGTGTGTGTGTGTGTGTGTGTGTGTGTGTGTGTGTGTGTGTGTGTGTGTGTGTGCACGAGGCTTTTCCAGGAACCAGTAATGCAACACAGGCTGTAGTGATTTAAGCCCGAACAGGAATGTGGGAGGTCCACGTTTTCTACCAAAACAGATCAGCGTGTGCGGGCGTGTGTGTGTGTGCGTGTGTGTGTATGTGTGCGCACATGAGCATGTGTGTGTTTGATGAACCATAAAGTGACCATCCCATTACTGCTCATCAATACTGACACTCATTGCCCATTACTGAAAATCAATAACATACTATGGACTGTACGTATAGACTATAACATCTCTGGTGAACAGCACACTGACGAGCTAAACAGCAACATCGCACCATCCAAAGACTCCCCACAGCCCCCCACCACATCAATCACTGGCTTATTATCTTCATCAGCAGCAGACCTGGTGGAACATTCATGTTAAGATGCCTCATGATAAACCCTTTACACTTATCTAAGGTCTTAAAACAACTTTCTTTAAAAGTTATAATGGTTTAACACATTCATTCACCACTATCTTCACTGTGTTCCTGAGCAGGTTCTAGACCTAGACACAATGATACTATACAGAATCTGTTCAGAAATGGCTCTATATAATAATCTGGACATCCTAACAACAGCAGAACCCTTTCGGTGCTTCACAGAACCAAAGAACAATTTCACCAATTGCAACATTCTATACAGAACCATATCCTTACTGAAGAACCATCTTCTATGAGAGAGTAGCTTCATATCCCCTCTGAAAGACCAATCACACAAGCTTTCTACACAGTACTGCATAAAAGACTTGGGCAGCCGTGTACACTGTTTACATCTGCTGGCGAAAAAAAACTCTAATAAACATCAATAAACATAATAAAAGCAGAAAAACACAACAAGATCTTCAAATAAAGCTTGGTTTAAACGTTTGGTTTCTGAATGTTTTTCAGACATCACAAAGATCTGTTCAGTTCCATCAGCAGCACCTCATTAGTTTAATGAAGGACTAATTAGATAAACTCTGTACTGGACGGTGACTGTACATATCTTTGATGAGACACCTAGAAATACACTCAATCACAATGTGCTGTTCGGTTGTGCTTTTTTTCTAATGGCAGTGTTTCCTTAATTAAAAAAAAAAAAATAATAATAATAATACATTATTCCTTTATAGCACTGTTCTATATATCACAGACGCTTACAAACATGCAAAATCAAAGCATAAAATAAAACAACATCCAAATATTTAGTATTATTTCTCTATTTTCTACAGTAGGTGGCATCTGCAGGCACAGCGTTTGCTACTCAACACAGTGAACTAATAATTTTTCTGGGTTATTTAGTTTTTGAACCAGTGCACCACTTTACTATACTCATATAGAAGCTTATATTATATTATACATGACCAGATATGAGTTCATTACTTCTTACAAACACTGAAATATCCAAGACACACCTCCTCTGGGGTCTCACTTCACTTACTAGGTGAACATGTTCTCATGCATCGCAGGAACAGAGAAAAGAGTTTACTTTAATCAAACCACACC
>CM038705.1:593317-600817 GCA_021613375.1 Megaleporinus macrocephalus
TTACTTTAATCAATTTATAAGTTTAAAACTGAGCACAATCAGTGAGTCAGCACTAGAATCATCCCTAACGAGCCCTGCCGGCTAGCGGTAGCCACGTTCCCTGCACAGAGAAGGAGCGGAGAGCCGGGTGCCCGTCAGAGAGGAAGGAGAAGCGCTAAGTGTGTGTCTTGTTCGCTGTGATTCATGTGGCGAGGGCTTCATGATGGAGCAGATAGCGCCTCAGTTACGTAGGCACGAGCGCGCGAGTCTTATCAGGACGCTCTTCACATAATGCATTGTTTCGGCTTCTTGTTGCCATGGAAAAGTAAGAGCTTTCAGAGAAGATCCTCTCGCTGCCAGAAGACGTTCGAAGCGCACGGCTGTGGGTGTGTGAACTCGCAGGTATGAGCGCCGACTGCAGCGATACTGAAAAATCAGATGAAGAGAGCAGCCTGAAACCACATCCTCTTCTCAGTACTGTATCTCTCTCTCACACTCGGAGCGCGCTCAGCAGCTAACTATCGGGGTCACGGTGCGGCCCGCCGAGCCGTAGATCGACAAAACCACAAGGTACTTGTAGTAGTAGTAGTAGTTGGCGGCGGCTGACTTTACCACTTAAACATAAACACGGCACCGCTGTATGTAGATAATCAGCGTTATTTTAAGATACAGGCGAGTGAAAGTCTGTGAAAGCACTTAAGCTGTTAAGACTATTACTATATTCTTATTATAGAAACTATAAATCTATTATTTTAAACCAGTTACGGGCTTTATTGTGTTTTGAGCCTTTTTAACTGTTTTAAAAGCTTGTAAGATCTGTAAGACTGCACTCTTACTAGATGTGGGAAGCACTGAAATACCCCACAACATGATATTATCTCTATATCTAAGTCACAGTGTGATAATATACTGAGTATTCCAAAGGTTTTATTAACTTGGGGACATTATTATATATAAAAAGCTATTTATATCCAGACAGGAAGCTTTAATTTACTCAGTAAACATTTTATTATTAAATATTAATCAGTATTAATAGAGTAAGTAGTGCTTTTACACTTTATTATTAAATATTAATCAGTTTTAATAGAGTAAGTAGTGCTTTTACACTTTATTATTAAATATTAATCAGTATTAATAGAGTAAGTAGTGTTTTTCATACGTCAGTGTGTTTATTAACTCTTTCCAAACTTCTCCTAAACAACCCAGTATTATTATCAGTTCTGATCTAATACCTGCTTTGACTGCTCAGTACTTCATTAAGATAAATCAAGATTTGCTGCTGAAGGAACTGAACACATTCATACAATGTCTGGGGCGTCCAGGAGAAATCTGGAACCTAACTTTGTTCTTCAAACTGGATCAAGATCTGATCTACTTCTCTAACAATAACATATTCATGTTACTTTGTATTGTATGTCTGATTATTTACATCTGTTCTAATCAGCTGTTCGTAATCTGCTGTTCTTACTGCTGAACACACACTTATTGATCAGATAAATACTTTTAAACTATTAGTGTAGGAGCCTCAGACTTTTACATGGTATCGTATGTTGTGATATTTAGTTTTTTTCCAACTATAAAAACTATAGGAATCCACTGCCCTCTTCACAAGTTAATGCAATCCTTTGTGCTTTACTGGTACTATTATTCTACCAACAGTGTAATTGGTATGTGTAACACATGCAATAAAAATAATATGATGTATCAACTTTTCCACCTCCAACTCTATATTTATTTTTATAACTACTATGAAACTAAAGTATGATGTTCCATCAGAAAGAGTTCAAGAGGTTGAGTTCTCCAACTCGCTCCAGTCTACAGGCCCAGACTCAAACGCCTACACTGTTTCCCAACTCCAGTCATCCAGTCCCACCTGCATGGCACAGTTTCTTGTTTTTCCAGCTCCAACACACCTAATTTAGCTCTAGCAGGGCTCGAGAATCAGGTGATGATATGATTCCATGATTAGAGTGTAGAGAACACACAACAGTGTGTAGTGCTGCTAGACTTTTGAAGTTGGGAAATACCGATGTGCACCTACGACTGTGCTGCCCATGTACACTGTAGGTTCAATATCCACACAAACGCTGCACGTTGCCCATCTGACCTCACGCAGTGGACCATCACATAGAAATCAAATGGACACAATTTTGCTCATACCCCAGACATAACCAACCACCAGGTGTCCACAGATTTCTTCTACAGCTTTGCACTGAAGCTACAAAGCTCATATAATAGAAGCTAATATATTTAGAGGGACATAGACATAGCTCTGTAAAAAAAAAGTTTAAAATATGTTAATTAATTAGGCCTAAGCAGGTATTCAACAAAACTAAACCAGAGCAACAGTGAGCTACTATATCTGATTAATATGGATGTCTGAATATTAATCTAAGAGTATTATAATGATGAGAAAGATAAGCAACCTGAAGTTTGTTCAGTGTGAAGGAATGTAGGCTCACTATCTGGCAAGCAACATGTTGCCCTTTTTATTTACATGTTATACCTGCATAGCCAATCTTCTAAGGTGTTTATGACCTATTAATAAGCATTAGTCATTTTGAAGTATGAATAAAGGGTACGGGTTATTGTACAGCATTCTATACTATAAAGTGAGGAAAGGGAGATTGTGTATAATCTGTTTTTGGTGACCTACTTCTTTAAAACTGTACCAATACTTTTAAAAACAGCTGTATAATCAAATGCTTAAAATCTAATCAGAGCCCTTCAGAGTGGTTTTGTGTGAAATAGCTCAGTGAGTGTGCTTACATGTACATAATAATCTGATCATAATCTGATTTCTGCTGTTATCTGATTACTGAAGTGGTCATGTAAACATACAATCAGACTAGGGCTTAGAAAGTTGATAAAGAGAACTGGATTTTAGCTCAGTCATGGCTTTTCCAGCGAGTCAGAACTGCTCACAGTGAACCAGGTGTCCACCTCCAAAAGCTCCTCAGTGAAATAGTTGGGAAAACACTGCCTGTGATGAAATTTGGTATTTGAATCAATTTATTTTTACACATTCATGGCGAAAGGAAAACAGGAGGCAAAATAAAAAAGTATTATTTTCAGATTTTACCATCAACATCCATATGTGTGTAGCTTCACTGGTGGGTTTGATTGTAAACACAATGTGTATATTTGTGGTCCCATCACCACCACTGTGAAGAACATCTCACAACAAACACACACTTAATTACACTTTTTACATCTCAAACACTAAATTATAGCGGGAACTCTGAAAAGTGGGTGGAATTCCCCTGTAAATTGGATTCATACCTCAGAAAGCTGGAATTCCAGTGACACTGAAAACTAGCGAACTTACTGAGCTTCACCAGAGACACAAACATCTCCCAAACTAATACAAACCTCGGTCTCCAACCTGAACTGCCCCCTGATCACGCCTGTGAGGGGATAAAGTCGCTCAAACTTTTGTGTGGAAGCTTTAGTGAGGAGGAAAAGTGTCCCTAACATGGATTCCTGAACATCCTCAGGAAGGCCAGTTAACCTGTTAGCTAGCCTAGCTTAGCTAACCAACAGCCTGACAGAACCTGAGGAGAAAAAACTCCACAAACTCGTCAAACACTCACTCAAACAGGCCCGTCCGCTCCGGGAAGTCGGTGGGATGTGAGACTTGGTGGGAATATTGTGGGAAACTGTCCCAAAACTGACTTACCGCACAGAAACCGCGTTAGCTAGCCGCGATTCGGTTCAGTTCAAACGCTCGAGCGGTCGCGCGAGCGCAAACAAACACGCGCTCCTCTTTAGTACAACCGCCGCGTTTACAGACTCAACAGGTCAACAACAACAACAACAACAACAACAACAACCACAACACCAGCTGAACTCGGACACAAGAGGTTCCCGCGGACACTAAACCTGCCCCCGCGGAGAGTTTGACAAGAGTCCGGGCTCCCGCGGCTGGAGGTCCTGAGAGCCGGACCGGAGGTTCATGTGAGGAGCCGAGCGGATTTGTAGTTTCTTTATTCGTATTTTAATCCTAATCCTGTTTATGACACCGGCCTAAACCTACTTAACTTACTAAACTTACTCCAAAAAGCGCTCGAACGCTCGGAGAAGTCAGACGAGTTCACCACCTCCGCCGTTCCACCTTAAATTCTCCGGCCAGGACGGTGTGACTGCTGCAGCGTTTAAGGTGGAACCGCGAAGACGAGGCGCCCTTCAAGTTTACCACCGAGAGAGCGCGTCCAGACCAGCCCGAGTGCCGCCGCAGGCTGTAGTACTGGCCGGAGGCGCCAGAACAATAATAATAATAATAATAATAATAATAATAATAATAATAATAACTGCTGCGGCGTTTAAGGCGGAACTGCGAAGCGGCTGCCGTGAAGTTCAGCGCCGGAGCGTGTCTGGAGGAGCGGAGGAGGCTCCGGCGCGGAACCGAGCTAACATGCTAAACGGGCGAGTGTCAACAAGCGTTTGGATCCATAATGAAGGAGGAGATCCGGAGGAGCTGAACTTACCCGAGTCCCCCGGGGTCTTCATCTTCAAAACTTCTGTCGGTAGCGAGCGCGCTGGACTGGACTGGACTGGACTGGACTGGAGGTCCCGCAGCAGCAGCTTTAAAGAACACGAGAAGAAGAAGAAGCGAAACTTTCACTTAGAACGTCTCGTTGACAACTTCCAGTCTCCGGTACGGTCGTCGCCGTCCGTCGTCCCCCTCCTCCTCCTCCTCCTCCTCCTCCCTCGTTTCCTCTCTCACCCCCTCCTCCTCCTCCTCCTCCTCCTCCTCCTCCCCGGCACCAGCAGAGTTTTGGAGGGTGGAAGTTGAACCCGAGTCCCGATCAGCGCCGTGCCGGCCGAGAGAGCCGAGCTCCGGAGCTGTTGCGCCTGCTGACTCGACTTGTTGTTGTTGTTTGTTGTAACATGTTCACATCTCTCTCTTCTCTCTCTCTTCTCTCTCTCTCTGTATCTCTCTCTCTCTCTCTCTCTCTCTCTCTCTCTCTGTATCTCTCTCTCTCTCTCTCTCTCTCTCTGTATCTCTCTCTCTCTCCCGCGCTAACACATCTCGCCTCAAAGTCTCCAGCAAACAAACAAGCGCTCACTTTTTTCTTCTCTTCCTTTTCTTTTCCTCCTTCTCTTCCTCCGCACGGTCCGCTCACTCTCTCTCTCACTCTCTCTCCTTTCTGTGTATCTCTCTCTCTCTCTCTTTCTGTCTCTCTCTCTCTCTCTCTCTCTCCTTTCTGTGTATCTCTCTCTCTCTCTCTTTCTGTCTCTCTCTCTCTCTCTCTCTCTCCTTTCTGTGTATCTCTCTCTCTCTCTCTTTCTGTCGCTCTCTCTCTCTCTCTCTCTCTCTCTCTCTCTCTCTCTCTCCTTTCTGTGTATCTCTCTCTCTCTCTCTCTCTCTCGCTGGTGTCGTGTTTCGCCCACATGAGGAGGAGGAGGAGGAGGAGGAGGACGGCGGTGGGCGTGGCCTGTTCGTGCGTGTGGGAGGGGTCACGCAGGCAGCGTCACGCTCGCCGCGCCGTCGTTATAGAGACCGCTGTCGCCGGGCGCCCCGCCCCGCGCCGTGACGTCACGCCCCCGCGTACTACGAGCGAAGCGACGACGTCAGCCTGCGCCCTCGCGCGAGATAAATAATAACAATAATAATAATAATAATAACAATAATAATAATAATAATAGAGAAAGTGAAAGTAAGACTTCCTCAGTTTACCGCAGGGTGAAGGTTACAGACTGCTACTGTGAATGAGAGGAACTCAAACCGTCACGCAACGAGTGGTGGATTAGTTAGTTAAAGGGACATTACACCCGTTTTTCGAAATTTCCCCATAATACAGTGGCTGAGGAGGCATTTAGAGAGAGAACTGAAAGAGAGAGAACTTTTCTGAGATAGTGACCGCCCTCCTGTCCTGCTGACCACTGCTGGAGCACTGACCATCAGGGCCTCCTCCTCACCAACACCTACCAGCTCTCCTCTTCACTCGTACCATCTGCTACACCCTCGACTGCATCAGCGTATCATCCAGATGTAGCAGCATTGAGATATGATGGGACTGTTTCAGCTCACTCCCACTCTCCACAAAGACTGAGTCAGAGACTGCCTCATTCAGAGACTGCCTCATTCAGAGACTCATTCAGTCAGAGACTGCCTCATTCAGAGACTCATTCAGTCAGAGACTGCCTCATTCAGAGACTGCCTCAGTCAGAGACTGCCTCATTCAGAGACTCATTCAGTCAGAGACTGCCTCATTCAGAGACTCATTCAGTGAGAGACTGCCTCATTCAGAGACTGCCTCAGTCAGAGACTGCCTCCTTCAGAGACTGCCTCATTCAGGGAATGCCTCAGTCAGAGACTGCCTCATTCAGAGACTGCCTCATTCAGAGAGTGCCTCAGTCAGAGACTGCCTCATTCAGAGACTGCCTCAGTCAGAGACTGCCTCATTCAGAGACTGCCTCAGTCAGAGACTTCCTCATTCAGAGACTGCCTCAGTCAGAGACTTCCTCATTCAGAGACTGCCTCATTCAGAGACTGCCTCATTCAGAGACTGCCTCAGTCAGAGACTGCCTCAGTCAGAGACTTCCTCTACCTGTGCAGCTTCTAAAGTGTTTACTATTCAGACTTCAAACGGAGACTCCTTGAGTTCTACTTTGAATTTATCCTAATAAACTGTAAATACTGTTTGATCAGAGGAGGACGGGTCTCTGCTTGTGAGTCTGGTTCCTCTCTAGGTTTCTTTCTCTTTGTGAAATGTTGATGATGGTTAAAGAGGATCTAGTATAGGTTCCTCAGCTCTTCCTTAACATATCATGGAGGCTTGTTTTGCATTTAAACGTTCTGCAAAGTTCTAAAGCCAGAAGGTCTACACGCCTACAGAAGCCACTTCTGCCGAAACGCCTCGCTGGAATTCCAGTCCTACAAACAATTCCTTGGACTTCATTGCTTGCTTTGGTTTCTGACATCTCTGTTACAAGGTGACATCATCACTTAACACAGTTCCTAGACATGACTCCAGCCCAGCGTGTGAAGGAGGAACTTGTTCTGCCGGACTCTCAGGATCGGACTCTGGGTTAAACTGATACAGCAGAACCAACACCATTGTAAGAACTGATACAGCAGTGTGGGGGCGGAGCTTACAGAGAATACCAGTCGGCTGTCATGACTAATCAGAGCTCACTGTGCTCATCAGGAGGCGGGGCTTAAAGACACAGGAGCTCAGGAACACAGTTACGAAGCAACACTAAGATACTGATTAATATTAATTATTGTTATTATTGATGAAGGACTCCCAGTATTTGAACCTTTACAAGAAACGTTTTGTGAATCCAGCGTCTGGTTCCATTCACCACCACTGTGAACAGTTCTAACTGTATCTAGAACAGAGAGTTTCACACAGAACCCACTCTGAGCGACTTTGTTTACACCCTTCAGGTCGGGGGGCCCGGCTGAGCATGCTTGTGTGATTCCTGTGTGAATATTTAAATATGATCTGATTTACTGAAGCGTGCACATCCTGTTTAAGTGACAATCACCTGAACCGTAACAGATTCTCTAAT
>CM038705.1:608317-634985 GCA_021613375.1 Megaleporinus macrocephalus
CAGCACCAACACTCTCCCAGCACCAACACTCTCCCAACACCAACACTCTCCCAGCACCAACACTCTCCCAGCACCAACACTCTCCCAACACCAACACTCTCCCAGCACCAACACTCTCCCAACACTCTCCCAACACTCTCCCAGCACCAACACTCTCCCAGCACCAACACTCTCCCAGCACCAACACTCTCCCAACACCAACACTCTCCCAGCACCAACACTCTCCCAGCACCAACACTCTCCCAACACTCTCCCAGCACCAACACTCTCCCAGCACCAACACTCTCCCAACACCAACACTCTCCCAACACTCTCCCAACACTCTCCCAGCACCAACACTCTCCCAGCACCAACACTCTCCCAACACCAACACTCTCCCAGCACCAACACTCTCCCAACACCAACACTGTCCCAACATCAACACTCTCCCAGCAGCAACACTCTCCCAGCACCAACACTCTCCCAGCACCAACATTCTCCCAACAATCTCCCAACACTCTCCCAGCACCAACACTCTCCCAGCACCAACACTCTCCCAACACCAACACTCTCCCAACACCAACACTGTCCCAGCACCAACACTGTCCCAGCACCAACACTCTTCCAACACCAACACTCTCCCAACACCAACATCGTCCCAGCACCAACACTTTCCCAACACCAACACTCTCCCAACACCAACACTGTCCCAGCACCAACACTGTCCCAGCACCAACACTCTCCCAACACCAACACTCTCCCAACACCAACACTCTCCCAACACCAACACTCTCCCAGCACCAACACTCTCCCAACA
The DNA here is from genome assembly GCA_021613375.1 of Megaleporinus macrocephalus. Lineage (NCBI taxonomy): Eukaryota > Metazoa > Chordata > Actinopteri > Characiformes > Anostomidae > Megaleporinus > Megaleporinus macrocephalus. The sequence continues at coordinate 609,114 of CM038705.1, forward strand.
CCAACACTCTCCCAACACCAACACTGTCCCAACATCAACACTCTCCCAGCACCAACACTCTCCCAACACGAACACTCTCCCAACACTCTCCCAACACTCTCCCAGCACCAACACTCTCCCAACACTCTCCCAACACCAACACTCTCCCAGCACCAACACTCTCCCAACACTCTCCCAACACCAACACTCTCCCAGCACCAACACTCTCCCAACACTCTCCCAACACTCTCCCAGCACCAACACTCTCCCAGCACCAACACTCTCCCAACACCAACACTCTCCCAGCACCAACACTCTCCCAGCATCAACACTCTCCCAACACCAACACTCTCCCAGCACCAACACTCTCCCAGCACCAACACTCTCCCAACACCAACACTCTCCCAGCACCAACACTCTCCCAGCACCAACACTCTCCCAGCACCAACACTCTCCCAGCACCAACACTCTCCCAACACCAACACTCTCCCAGCACCAACACTCTCCCAGCACCAACACTCTCCCAACACCAACACTCTCCCAACACTCTCCCAGCACCAACACTCTCCCAGCACCAACACTCTCCCAACACCAACACTCTCCCAACACCAACACTCTCCCAGCACCAACACTCTCCCAACACCAACACTCTCCCAACACCAACACTCTCCCAACACCAACACTCTCCCAGCACCAACACTCTCCCAGCACCAACACTCTCCCAACACCAACACTCTCCCAGCACCAACACTCTCCCAACACTCTCCCAACACTCTCCCAGCACCAACACTCTCCCAGCACCAACACTCTCCCACCACCAACACTCTCCCAACACCAACACTCTCCCAACACTCTCCCAACACTCTCCCAGCACCAACACTCTCCCAGCACCAACACTCTCCCAGCACCAACACTCTCCCAACACTCTCCCAGCACCAACACTCTCCCAACACCAACACTGTCCCAACATCAACACTCTCCCAGCACCAACACTCTCCCAACACCAACACTCTCCCAACACCAACACTCTTCCAGCACCAACACTCTCCCAACACCAACACTCTCCCAACACTCTCCCAGCACCAACACTCTCCCAGCACCAACACTCTCCCAGCACCAACACTCTCCCAACACCAACACTCTCCCAACACTCTCCCAACACTCTCCCAGCACCAACACTCTCCCAGCACCAACACTCTCCCAGCACCAACACTCTCCCAACACTCTCCCAGCACCAACACTCTCCCAGCACCAACACTCTCCCAGCACCAACACTCTCCCAACACCAACACTCTCCCAACACTCTCCCAACACTCTCCCAGCACCAACACTCTCCCAGCACCAACACTCTCCCAGCACCAACACTCTCCCAACACCAACACTCTCCCAGCACCAACACTCTCCCAACACCAACACTCTCCCAACACCAACACTTTCCCAACACTCTCCCAGCACCAACACTCTCCCAGCACCAACACTCTCCCAACACCAAAACTGTCCCAACATCAACACTCTCCCAGCACCAACACTCTCCCAGCACCAACACTCTCCCAACACCAACACTTTCCCAACACTCTCCCAACACTCTCCCAGCACCAACACTCTCCCAGCACCAACACTCTCCCAACACCAAAACTGTCCCAGCACCAACACTCTTCCAACACCAACACTCTCCCAACACCAACACTGTCCCAGCACCAACACTTTCCCAACACCAACACTCTCCCAACACCAACACTGTCCCAGCACCAACACTGTCCCAGCACCAACACTCTCCCAACACCAACACTCTCCCAACACTCTCCCAGCACCAACACTGTCCCAGCACCAACACTCTCCCAACACCAACACTCTCCCAACACCAACACTCTCCCAACACTCTCCCAACACTCTCCCAACACTCTCCCAGCACCAACACTCTCCCAACACCAACACTCTCCCAGCACCAACACTCTCCCAACACCAACACTCTCCCAACACTCTCCCAACACTCTCCCAGCACCAACACTCTCCCAGCACCAACACTCTCCCAACACCAACACTCTCCCAGCACCAACACTCTCCCAACACCAACACTGTCCCAACATCAACACTCTCCCAGCAGCAACACTCTCCCAGCACCAACACTCTCCCAGCACCAACATTCTCCCAACAATCTCCCAACACTCTCCCAGCACCAACACTCTCCCAGCACCAACACTCTCCCAACACCAACACTCTCCCAACACCAACACTCTCCCAGCACCAACACTCTCCCAGCACCAACACTCTCCCAGCACCAACACTCTCCCAACACCAACACTGTCCCAACATCAACACTCTCCCAGCACCAACACTCTCCCAACACCAACACTCTCCCAACACCAACACTCTCCCAACACCAACACTTTCCCAACACCAACACTCTCCCAACACCAACACTGTCCCAGCACCAACACTGTCCCAGCACCAACACTCTTCCAACACCAACACTCTCCCAACACCAACACCGTCCCAGCACCAACACTTTCCCAACACCAACACTCTCCCAACACCAACACTGTCCCAGCACCAACACTGTCCCAGCACCAACACTCTCCCAACACCAACACTCTCCCAGCACCAACACTCTCCCAGCACCAACACTCTCCCAACACCAACACTCTCCCAACACTCTCCCAACACTCTCCCAGCACCAACACTCTCCCAGCACCAACACTCTCCCAACACCAACACTCTCCCAGCACCAACACTGTCCCAACACCAACACTGTCCCAACATCAACACTCTCCCAGCACCAACACTCTCCCAGCACCAACACTCTCCCAGCACCAACACTCTCCCAACACCAACACTCTCCCAACACTCTCCCAACACTCTCCCAGCACCAACACTCTCCCAACACCAACACTCTCCCAGCACCAACACTCTCCCAACACCAACACTGTCCCAACATCAACACTCTCCCAGCACCAACACTCTCCCAGCACCAACACTCTCCCAACACCAACACTCTCCCAACACCAACACTCTCCCAACACCAACACTGTCCCAGCATCAACACTTTCCCAACACCAACACTCTCCCAACACCAACACTGTCCCAGCACCAACACTGTCCCAGCACCAACACTCTCCCAACACCAACACTCTCCCAACACCAACACTGTCCCAGCACCAACACTCTTCCAACACCAACACTCTCCCAACACCAACACTGTCCCAGCACCAACACTTTCCCAACACCAACACTCTCCCAACACCAACACTGTCCCAGCACCAACACTGTCCCAGCACCAACACTCTCCCAACACCAACACTCTCCCAACACCAACACTCTCCCAACACCAACACTGTCCCAGCACCAACACTTTCCCAACACCAACACTGTCCCAGCACCAACACTGTCCCAGCACCAACACTCTCCCAACACCAACACTCTCCCAGCACCAACACTGTCCCAACACCAACACTGTCCCAGCACCAACACTCTTCCAACACCAACACTCTCCCAACACCAACACTCTCCCAACACCAACACTGTCCCAGCACCAACACTCTTCCAACACCAACACTCTCCCAACACCAACACTGTCCCAGCACCAACACTTTCCCAACACCAACACTCTCCCAACACCAACACTGTCCCAGCACCAACACTGTCCCAGCACCAGCACTCTTCCAACACCAACACTGTCCCAGCACCAACACTCTCCCAGCACCAACACTCTCCCAACACCAACACTGTCCCAACACCAACACTGTCCCAGCACCAACACTCTTCCAACACCAACACTCTCCCAACACCAACACTCTCCCAACACCAACACTGTCCCAGCACCAACACTCTTCCAACACCAACACTCTCCCAACACCAACACTGTCCCAGCACCAACACTATCCCAACACCAACACTCTCCCAACACCAACACTGTCCCAGCACCAACACTGTCCCAGCACCAACACTCTTCCAACACCAACACTCTCCCAACACCAACACTGTCCCAGCACCAACACTGTCCCAGCACCAACACTCTCCCAACACCAACACTCTCCCAACACCAACACTGTCCCAGCACCAACACTCTCCCAACACCAACACTGTCCCAGCACCAACACTGTCCCAGCACCAACACTCTTCCAACACCAACACTCTCCCAACACCAACACTGTCCCAGCACCAACACCGTCCCAGCACCAACACTCTCCCAACACCAACACTCTCCCAACACCAACACTCTCCCAACACCAACACTGTCCCAAGTGGGCTGGGGATCATGGGATCCATCAGAGATGATACCATCTTAAACATAGTTTACTTACATTACTTACAGATTACAGTAAGACGAGGAAAACTCAGCTTATGTTCCTCAGTGGTGAGGAGCAGAACCTCAGAGTGATTAAAACTGAACATCAGGTTCTTCTTTAGTTCTCTGATGAAGAACATGTTCCTCTTATTAAGAAGCTGCATCCGGTTCTTATTCAACATCTCCAGGTCACCTTACGGGATACGTTAGTTACCTTGATGGAACGTAAACATAGGGCCTTTTAAGGTGGAACAGAAATCAAGGAGCTGGCAGAAAATGAGCTCCATCTTTAAATTTTAATTTAGAACTATTGACCACGCAGAGGAACCTGACCTCTACATTTACCACATCTCAGAAGCTAAACACACACTAGTGAACACACACACTAGTGAACACACACACTAGGGGGCAGTTTATTTAGTTTATTGGATCTCAGATCATGAAGCGTGTGAAGATCTGCAGAGTTCCCCCGTCATATAGCGTTTTTATAGTTTTGTTGGCCTCCACTAGTCAAAGATATGAACTATCTGATGTGGAGGCGTCCCGGCCGGAGCTAACCTCGAGCAGTCGCGACCCGAACTGTAGCTACCGGCACCGAGGGAGTGAAGTAAGTCACAGGTAAGCTGACCGCACTCTGGAGCTCCAAGTTCATTAAATCTACACAGAGTGCAGAACTGACTTTCACGATTTACACCACGAAGTGAGAAAGAGTTTCCGGTTACAGACCGGAGGTAATTCTTTCTTTCCTCCAGACACTTGATTAGTTATCTGAACAGTGCAGTACTGAGGTGCTGTAACTGAGCTATGAAGGTCGTACACGGTCCTGGTGAGAGTCAGTGTGACTGAGTACTGTTAACAACCACCCGGGAAACACAGAGTATCCAGAGAGTACTCACAGCGCTCACACTCTCCACAGTGTGTTACAGTCATACTCCAACACAGAGTAAACTCAGTTATTCCCTCAAACTTCTACACACAATACACACTCTACACACACTCTACACACTACACACACTACACACACTACACACAATACACACTACACACACTGTACACACAATACACACACTACACACTGTACACACAATACACACCACACACACTGTACACAATACACACTCTCCACAGTGTGTTACAGTCATACTCCAACACAGAGTAAACTCAGTTATTCCCTCAAACTTCTACACACAATACACACTACACACACACTACACACTACACACACTACACACTACACACACTACACACACGGTACATACAATGCACACAATACACTCTACACACACTGTACACACAATACACACAATACACACTTTACACACTACACACACTGTACACACAATACACACAATACACACTACACACACTGTACACACAATACACACTGTAATACACACTACACACACTGTAATACACACTACACACAATACACACACTGTACACACAATACACACACTACACACACTGTACACATAATACACACTCTACACACAATACACAACCCCACACACAATACACACTCTACACACTACACACACAATACACACACTACACACACTGTACACACAATACACACTCTACACACTACACACACTGTACACACAATACACACTACACACTCTCCACACTACACACACGGTACACACAATACACACACTCTACACACACTACACACAATACACACAATACATCATAATGACAAAGTGAACAAAGTTTGTTTAAAGTTTTTGCAAATTTATTAAAAATAAAAAACAATAAAATCACATGTACATAAATTTCACAGCATAATCAGAATTGAGCTCAGGTGCTCCTGTTTCCACCAATCATCCTTCAGCTGTTTCCACAACGTGATTGGAGGACACCTGTAATCCATCCAGTTAATTAGACATGATTTGGAAAGACACACACCGTCTATGTAAGGTCCCCTAGTGGACAGTATATGTCAGAGCACAGACCAAACCATGAAGTCTGAGGAACTGTCTGTAGTCAGGACTGTATGGAGACACAGATCTGGAGAAGGTCCAGAAACATGTCTGCAGCACAGAAGGTCCCAGTGAGCTCAGTGGCCTCCATCATCTGTAAATGGAAGAAGTTTGAACCACCAGGACTCCTCCTAGAGCCAGACACCCGGCCAATCAGAGTGATTGGGGTAAAAGGGCCTCAGTCGGGGAGGTGACCAAGAACCCAAGGGTCACTCTGACAGAGCCTCAGGGTTTCTCTGAGGAGAACCTTCCAGAAGGACAGCCATTTCTGCAGCAGCTCAGTTTATGAAGAGTGGAGGTGTTTGCTGCTTGTTGAGCTGTTTTAGGACCTTTACGTAGAAGAGCCTCCACAGGTCAGGTGGAGTGGTGGGTTTTCCAGAGTAGACCAGGGGGCTGTGTTTTTAGCTGTTAGCTCTGGAGAGGAGTTTCTTCTCGCTGTGTTTGGTGCTGTTTTCAGTAAATTAAAAATAAAAATTATTTGTAATTTATTTTTAAAAAGCTGCATTACGGACTGAAACCTTGAGGCATCTATGTTTCTCCTAAGATCTCAGATTATTACAGTATTCAGTTTTATTTGTGTCGAGCTCTAACGCTGGAAGAAGGACTGTGCGTTTCTGAAGACATATGGTGCCCCCTATTGTCTGGAGAATTTACACACAGTGCACATTAGAACAGTGCAGTTCCCTCTCATATCTCATAACTCAACTGTTCAGTGCATGTGAAGATCCTACAGAACCAGAAGCTGGTGCTAACTGGAGCAGGTGGCTGTTGTGGGAGCTGCTGGCGTTGGTTTGGAGTAGAACGAAGGCGTGTTTGAGTAAATACAGTTTCTAAGCTGTTTTGAAGAACGGTCTTGATCGGCTGTGGAGAGAGTAGAACTGTGGATAAACACGCCGTCTCAGAAATTACAGCTCAGTGAGACGTGCTTGTCTGAAGTGTCCCAACGTCTCTACTCCATTTGAACATCCAGCCACTGAGAGCCAATCTAGGAGTGAAGAGATCTCAGAAACTACAGCAATTACAGCTGAGCTAATTAGGGTACTTCTATAATCACCGTGAGTGTAATTAGTTCTGTTTTACTATGTGTGTGTATTACAGAAACATCCTAACTCTGAAATATGTTTAGTCACCACGGCAACTTCTGTTAGGACTGAGTTTAGTACAAAAGCAATAACAGAACAACAGTTCTAACTTCCTGATCTTCTCCATTAACTCCAGATAAGAACCCAGTACTACACCAACATCTCAATTAGACTAGACATCCTAAATACTGTCCCAACTTCAGGAGAACACGGTCCTAACTTCTGTTCAAGACCATTATAACTATACCCAGCGTACTGACCTCACACTGACCTCACACTGACCCTCACAGTAAAGCAGAGCTTCCTCACGTGAGGTTTTGGTTCTAACGAGCTACATCAATGTTAATGTTAATGTTGATGAAGCTGCTCAGATACTGTGCTACAGTGATGCTGGTGAGTAACGGTGAGTAACAGAGCTGAACGTCAAGCTGCTCAGGAGGAGTAACTTCAGAGCGTTTGGGAAACGGAAACTGCAACTGGGGAGGGGTGACTCTGATGAACAGCAGGGGGCGCTCTCACTGTATTTATGATCTCAGATTAATCAGACTTTAGTTTAGTTTAGATCTTTACTGCGTGAGTAACAGGAGCCGTCTGGATAAATAACTTTCAGTTGAACTTTATGTTGATTATGTGTTTACAGGTCAGCTGTTGGTAACGTTACAGGTGATAGGCGACTCTGATGGAGTAGTATAACTAACTGGAGATCAGACGCTGTAAGATCAGATTAAATACCTAAATTAGGATCTTATCTCGAGTTAAGAAGTTTCTGTAAACTTCTCAAACTTTAACTTACTGGATAAACTTAAAGAAAATTATCAGACACAAGTCTTTGTTTGAATAGCGGTTCTAAATATATACGTACTTGAATCTTCCTGCAGGGTGCTGGCGGTGATTGAATGGTTCTCGTTATTGTTATTAGTTATTAATTGGTGCTGGTGTTGATTAGAGCTCTACTTTAAAGGCAATTATTTGTATTATTAGTGTGTTGATTAAAGTGTGAGGGTAAGTGTGGTGCCGGCTGAGCAGAGGGTTCTGGACTGGAGTAATGCTGAGGGAAGTGAGCGGCTGGGTGGGGCGCATGGCTGAGACTAAGAAAGGTCTTGGGGGTCCCCCTAGTGGCGGGTCTGATCATTACAATTCTGTATAAACTTCAGTCAAGCACTAAATGAGAAATGAATTGCAGAACTAGACGAAGTGAACTCTACATTGTTTACTACTGAGAAAAAACACTGACCCAACACAACAAAACAACAAAACAACAAAACAACAAGCTTTTAACAGCAAATCATTAAACAAGCAGACACAGTCATTATAGACAGTTGTTTCTATAGAGTTTAAACTTGGACTCTGACTGGACCAAATATTCTCTATAGGGTTTAAATCTGGACTCTGACTGGACCAAATACTCTCTATAGAGTTTAAATCTGGACTCTGACTGGACCAAATATTATCTATAGGGTTTAAATCTGGACTCTGACTGGATTAAATATTCTCTATAGGGTTTAAATCTGGACTCTGATTGGACTAAATGTTCTCTATAGGGTTTAAATCTGGACTCTGACTGGACCAAATATTCTTTATAGAGTTTAAATCTGGACTCTGACTGGACCAAATATTCTTTATAGAGTTTAAATCTGGACTCTGACTTGACCAAATATTCTCTGTAGGGTTTAAATCTGGACTCTGACTGGACTAAATATTCTCTAAAGGGTTTAAATCTGGACTCTGACTTGACCAAATATTCTCTGTAGGGTTTAAATCTGGACTCTGACTGGACGAAATATTCTCTATAGGGTTTAAATCTGGACTCTGACTTGACCAAATATTCTCTGTAGGGTTTAAATCTGGACTCTGACTGGACTAAATATTCTCTATAGGGTTTAAATCTGGACTCTGACTTGACCAAATATTCTCTAAAGGGTTTAAATCTGGACTCTGACTTGACCAAATATTCTCTATAGGGTTAAAATCTGGACTCTAACTGGACGAAATATTCTCTATAGGGTTTAAATCTGGACTCTGACTTGACCAAATATTCTCTGTAGGGTTTAAATCTGGACTCTGACTGCACCAAATATTCTCTATAGGGTTTAAATCTGGACTCTGACTGGACGAAATATTCTCTATAGGGTTTAAATCTGGACTCTGACTTGACCAAATATTCTCTGTAGGGTTTAAATCTGGACTCTGACTGGACTAAATATTCTCTAAAGGGTTTAAATCTGGACTCTAACTGGAGCAAATATTCTCTATAGAGTTTAAATCTGGACTCTGACTGGACCAAATACTCTCTCTATGGTTTAAATCTGGACTCTGAACGGACCAAATGTTCTCTATACGGTTTAAATCTGGACTCTAACTGGACTAAATATTCTCTATAGGGTTTAAATCTTGACTCTGACTGGACCAAATATTCTCTATAGGGTTTAAATCTGGACTCTGACTGGACCAAATACTCTCTATAAAGTTTAAATCTGGACTCTGACTGGACCAAATATTATCTATAGGGTTTAAATCTGGACTCTGACTAGACTAAATATTCTCTATAGGGTTTAAATCTGGACTCTGACTAGACCAAATATTCTCTATAGGGTTTAAATCTGGACTCTGACTGGACCAAATATTCTCCATTGGGTTTAAATCTGGACTTGACTGGACCAAATATTCTCTATAGGGTTTAAATCTGGACTCTGACTGGACCAAATATTCTCTATAGAGTTTAAATCTGGACTCTGACTGGACCAAATATACTCTATAGGGTTTAAATCTGGACTCTGACTGGACCAAATATTCTCTATAGGGTTTAAATCTGGACTCTGACTGGACCAAATATACTCTATAGGGTTTAAATCTGGGCTCTGACTGGACCAAATATACTCTATAGGGTTTAAATCTGGACTCTGACTGGACCAAATATTCTCTATAGGGTTTAAATCTGGACACTGATTGGACCAAATATTCTCTATAGAGTTTAAATCTGGACTCTAACTGGACCAAATATTCTCTATAGGGTTTAAATCTGGACTCTGACTGGACCGAATATTCTCCATAGGGTTTAAATCTGGACTCTGACTGGACCAAATATTCTCTATAGGGTTTAAATCTGGACTCTGACTGGACCAAATATTGTCTCTAGAGTTTAAATCTGGACTTTGACTCTACCAAATATTCTCTATAGAGTTTAAATCTGGACTCTGACTGGACCAAATACTCTCTCTATGGTTTAAATCTGGACTCTGAACGGACCAAATGTTCTCTATAGGGTTTAAATCTGGACTCTGACTGGACCAAATATTCTCTATAGGGTTTAAATCTGGACTTTAACTGGACCAAATATTCTCTATAAAGTTTAAATCTGGACTCTGACTGGACTAAATATTCTCTATAGGGTTTAAATCTGGACTCTGACTGGACCAAATATTCTCTATAGGGTTTAAATCTGGACTCTGACTGGACCAAATATTCTCTGTAGGGTTTAAATCTGGACTTTAACTGGACCAAATATTCTCTATAAAGTTTAAATCTGGACTCTGACTGGACCAAATATTCTCTATAGAGTTTAAATCTGGACTCTGAACGGACCAAATGTTCTCTATAGGGTTTAAATCTGGACTCTGACTGGACCAAATATTCTCTATAGGGTTTAAATCTGGACTCTGAACGGACCAAATGTTCTCTATAGGGTTTAAATCTGGACTCTGACTGGACCAAATATTCTCTATAGGGTTTAAATCTGGACTCTGACTGGACCAAATATTCTCTCTAGGGTTTAAATCTGGACTCTGACTGGACCAAATATTCTCTATAGGGTTTAAATCTGGACTCTGACTGGACCAAATATTCTCTATAGGGTTTAAATCTGGACTCTGACTGCACCAAATATTCTCTATAGGGTTTAAATCTGGACTCTGACTGGACGAAATATTCTCTATAGGGTTTAAATCTGGACTCTGACTTGACCAAATATTCTCTGTAGGGTTTAAATCTGGACTCTGACTGGACTAAATATTCTCTAAAGGGTTTAAATCTGGACTCTAACTGGACCAAATATTCTCTATAGAGTTTAAATCTGGACTCTGACTGGACCAAATACTCTCTCTATGGTTTAAATCTGGACTCTGAACGGACCAAATGTTCTCTATACGGTTTAAATCTGGACTCTGACTGGACCAAATGTTCTCTATAGAGTTTAAATCTGGACTCTGACTGGACCAAATATTCTCTATAGGGTTTAAATCTGGACTCTGACTGGACCAAATATTCTCTATAGGGTTTAAATCTGGACTCTGATTGGACAAAATGTTCTCTATAGGGTTTAAATCTGGACCCTGACTGGACCAAATATTCTTTATAGAGTTTAAATCTGGACTCTGACTGGACCAAATATTCTCTATAGGGTTTAAATCTGGACTCTGACTGGACCAAATATTCTCTATAGGGTTTAAATCTGGACTCTGATTTGACTAAATGTTCTCTATAGGGTATAAATCTGGACTCTGACTGGACTAAATATTCTCTATAGAGTTTAAATCTGGACTCTGACTGGACCAAATACTCTCTCTATGGTTTAAATCTGGACTCTGAACGGACCAAATGTTCTCTATAGGGTTTAAATCTGGACTCTGACTGGACCAAATATTTTCTATAGGGTTTAAATCTGGACTCTGACTGGACCAAATATTCTCTATAGGGTTTAAATCTGGACTCTGACTGGACCAAATATTCTCTATAGGGTTTAAATCTGGACTCTGACTGGACCAAATATACTCTATAGGGTTTAAATCTGGACTCTGACTGGACCAAATATTCTCTATAGGGTTTAAATCTGGACACTGATTGGACCAAATATTCTCTATAGGGTTTAAATCTGGACTCTAACTGGACCAAATATTCTCTATAGAGTTTAAATCTGGACTCTGACTGGACCGAATATTCTCCATAGGGTTTAAATCTGGACTCTGACTTGACCAAATATTCTCTATAGGGTTTAAATCTGGACTCTGACTGGACCAAATATTCTCTATAGGGTTTAAATCTGGACTCTGACTGGACCAAATATTGTCTCTAGAGTTTAAATCTGGACTTTGTGCCAAATTTTCTCTATAGAGTTTAAATCTGGACTCTGACTGGACCAAATATTCTCTATAGGGTTTAAATCTGGACTCTGACTGGACCAAATATTCTCTATAGAGTTTAAATCTGGACTCTGACTGGACCAAATATTCTCTAAAGGGTTTAAATCTTGACTCTAACTGGACCAAATATTCTCTATAGGGTTTAAATCCGGACTCTGACTGGACCAAGTACTCTCTCTATGGTTTAAATCTGGACTCTGAACAGACCAAATGTTCTCTATAGGGTTTAAATCTGGACTCTGACTGGACCAAATATTCTCTATAGGGTTAAAATCTGGACTCTGACTGCACCAAATATTCTCTATAGGGTTTAAATCTGGACTCTGACTGGACGAAATATTCTCTATAGAGTTTAAATCTGGACTCTGACTGGACAAATATTCTCTATAGAGTTTAAATCTGGACACTGACTGGACCAAATATTCTCTATAGGGTTTAAATCTGGACTCTGACTTGACCAAATATTCTCTGTAGGGTTTAAATCTGGACTCTGACTGGACTAAATATTCTCTAAAGGGTTTAAATCTGGACTCTAACTGGACCAAATATTCTCTATAGAGTTTAAATCTGGACTCTGACTGGACCAAATACTCTCTCTATGGTTTAAATCTGGACTCTGAACCGACCAAATGTTCTCTATACGGTTTAAATCTGGACTCTGACTGGACTAAATATTCTCTATAGGGTTTAAATCTGGACTCTGACTGGACCAAATATTCTCTATAGAGTTTAAATCTGGACTCTGACTGGACCAAATATTCTCTATAGGGTTTAAATCTGGACTCTGACTGCACCAAATATTCTCTATAGGGTTTAAATCTGGACTCTGATTGGACTAAATGTTCTCTATAGGGTTTAAATCTGGACCCTGACTGGACCAAATATTCTTTATAGAGTTTAAATCTGGACTCTGACTGGACCAAATATTCTCTATAAGGTTTAAATCTGGACTCTGACTGGACCAAATATTCTCTATAGGGTTTAAATCTGGACTCTGATTGGACTAAATGTTCTCTATAGGGTTTAAATCTGGACTCTGACTGGACTAAATATTCTCTATAGAGTTTAAATCTGGACTCTGATTGGACTAAATATTCTCTATAAAGTTTAAATCTGGACTCTGACTGGACCAAATATTATCTATAGGGTTTAAATCTGGACTCTGACTGGACTAAATATTCTATATAGGGTTTAAATCTGGACTCTGATTGGACTAAATGTTCTCTATAGGGTTTAAATCTGGACCCTGACTGGACCAAATATTCTTTATAGAGATTAAATCTGGACTCTAACTGGACCAAATATTCTCTATAAAGTTTCAATCTGGACTCTGACTGGACTAAATATTCTCTATAGAGTTTAAATCTGGACTCTGACTAGACCAAATATTCTCTATAGGGTTTAAATCTGGACTCTGACTGGACCAAATATTCTCTATAGGGTTTAAATCTGGACTCTGACTGGACCAAATATTCTCTATAGGGTTTAAATCTGGACTCTGACTGGACCAAATATTCTCTATAGAGTTTAAATCTGGACTCTGACTGCACCAAATATTCTCTATAGGGTTTAAATCTGGACTCTGACTTGACCAAATATTCTTTATAGAGTTTAAATCTGGACTCTGACTGGACGAAATATTCTCTATAGGGTTTAAATCTGGACTCTGACTTGACCAAATATTCTTTATAGAGTTTAAATCTGGACTCTGACTGGACCAAATATTCTCTATAGGGTTTAATTCTGGACTCTGACTGGACCAAATATTCTCTATAGAGTTTAAATCTGGACTCTGACTGGACCAAATATTCTCTATAGGGTTTAAATCTGGACTCTGACTGGACCAAATATTCTCTATAGGGTTTAAATCTGGACTCTGACTGGACCAAATATTCTCTATAGAGTTTAAATCTGGACTCTAACTGGACAAAATATTCTGTATAGAGTTTAAATCTGGACACTGACTGGACCAAATATTCTCTATAGGGTTTAAATCTGGACTCTGAATTGACCACATATTCTCTATAGAGTTTAAATCTGGACTCTGACTGGACCAAATATTCTCTATAAGGTTTAAATCTGGACTCTGACTGGACCAAATATTCTCTATAGGGTTTAAATCTGGACTCTGATTGGACTAAATGTTCTCTATAGGGTTTAAATCTGGACTCTGACTGGACTAAATATTCTCTATAGAGTTTAAATCTGGACTCTGATTGGACTAAATATTCTCTATAAAGTTTAAATCTGGACTCTGACTGGACCAAATATTATCTATAGGGTTTAAATCTGGACTCTGACTGGACTAAATATTCTATATAGGGTTTAAATCTGGACTCTGATTGGACTAAATGTTCTCTATAGGGTTTAAATCTGGACCCTGACTGGACCAAATATTCTTTATAGAGATTAAATCTGGACTCTAACTGGACCAAATATTCTCTATAAAGTTTCAATCTGGACTCTGACTGGACTAAATATTCTCTATAGAGTTTAAATCTGGACTCTGACTAGACCAAATATTCTCTATAGGGTTTAAATCTGGACTCTGACTGGACCAAATATTCTCTATAGGGTTTAAATCTGGACTCTGACTGGACCAAATATTCTCTATAGGGTTTAAATCTGGACTCTGACTGGACCAAATATTCTCTATAGAGTTTAAATCTGGACTCTGACTGCACCAAATATTCTCTATAGGGTTTAAATCTGGACTCTGACTGGACGAAATATTCTCTATAGGGTTTAAATCTGGACTCTGACTTGACCAAATATTCTTTATAGAGTTTAAATCTGGACTCTGACTGGACCAAATATTCTCTATAGGGTTTAATTCTGGACTCTGACTGGACCAAATATTCTCTATAGAGTTTAAATCTGGACTCTGACTGGACCAAATATTCTCTATAGGGTTTAAATCTGGACTCTGACTGGACCAAATATTCTCTATAGGGTTTAAATCTGGACTCTGACTGGACCAAATATTCTCTATAGAGTTTAAATCTGGACTCTAACTGGACAAAATATTCTGTATAGAGTTTAAATCTGGACACTGACTGGACCAAATATTCTCTATAGGGTTTAAATCTGGACTCTGAATTGACCACATATTCTCTATAGGGTTTAAATCTGGACTCTGACTGGACCAAATATTATCTATAGGGTTTAAATCTCGACTCTGACTGGACCAAATATTCTCTATAGGGTTTAAATCTTGACACTGATTGGACCAAATATTCTCTATAGGGTTTAAATCTGGACTCTAACTGGACCAAATATTCTCTATAGGGTTTAAATCTCGACTCTGACTGGACCAAATATTCTCTATAGGGTTTAAATCTCGACTCTGACTGGACCAAATATACTCTATATGGTTTAAATCTGGACTTGACTGGACCAAATATTCTCTATAGGGTTTAAATCTGGACTCTGACTGGACCAAATATTCTCTATAGGGTTTAAATCTGGACCCTGACTGGACCAAATATACTCTATATGGTTTAAATCTGGACTCTGACTAGACCAAATATACTCTATATGGTTTAAATCTGGACTTGACTGGACCAAATATTCTCTATAGGGTTTAAATCTGGACTCTGACTGGACCAAATATTCTCTATAGGGTTTAAATCTGGACCCTGACTGGACCAAATATACTCTATATGGTTTAAATCTGGACTCTGACTAGACCAAATATTCTCTATAGGGTTTAAATCTGGACACTGATTGGACCAAATATTCTCTATAGGGTTTAAATCTGGACTCTAACTGGACCAAATATTCTCTATAGGGTTTAAATCTCGACTCTGACTGGACCAAATATTCTCTATAGGGTTTAAATCTGGACTCTGACTGGACCAAATATTGTCTCTAGAGTTTAAATCTGGACTTTGACTGTACCAAGTATTCTCTATAGAGTTTAAATCTGGACTCTGACTGGACCAAATATTCTCTAAAGGGTTTAAATCTGGACTCTAACTGGACCAAATATTCTCTATAGGGTTTAAATCCGGACTCTGACTGGACCAAATACTCTCTCTATGGTTTAAATCTGGACTCTGAACGGACCAAATGTTCTCTATAGGGTTTAAATCTGGACTCTGACTGGACCAAATATTCTCTATAGGGTTTAAATCTGGACTCTGACTAGACCAAATATTCTCTATAGGGTTTAAATCTGGACTCTGACTGGACCAAATATTCTCTATAGGGTTTAAATCTGGACTCTGACTGGACCAAATATTCTCTATAGGGTTTAAATCTGGACTCTGACTGGACCAAATATTCTCTATAGGGTTTAAATCTGGACTCTGACTGCACCAAATATTTTCTATAGGGTTTAAATCTTGTCTCTGACTGGACCAAATATTCTCTATAGAGTTTAAATCTGGACTCTGACTGGACCAAATACTCTCTATAGAGTTTAAATCTGGACTCTGACTGGACCAAATATTCTCTATAGGGTTTAAATCTGGACTCTGACTGGACCAAATATTCTCTATAGGGTTTAAATCTGGACTCTGACTGGACGAAATATTCTCTATAGGGTTTAAATCTGGACTCTGACTGGACTAAATGTTCTCTATAGGGTTTAAATCTGGACTCTGACTTGACCAAATATTCTCTGTAGGGTTTAAATCTGGACTCTGACTGGATTAAATATTCTCTATAGGGTTTAAATCTGGACTCTGACTGGACGAAATATTCTCTATAGGGTTTAAATCTGGACTCTGACTGGACTAAATGTTCTCTATAGGGTTTAAATCTGGACTCTGACTGGACCAAATATTCTCTATAAGGTTTAAATCTGGACTCTGACTGGACCAAATATTCTCTATAAGGTTTAAATCTGGACTCTGACTGGACCAAATATTCTCTGTAGGGTTTAAATCTGGACTCTGACTGGACCAAATATTCTCTATAGAGTTTAAATCTGGACTCTGACTGGACCAAATATTATCTATAGGGTTTAAATCTGGACTCTGACTGGACTAAATATTCTCTATAGGGTTTAAATCTGGACTCTGATTGGACTAAATGTTCTCTATAGGGTTTAAATCTGGACTCTGACTGGACCAAATATTCTCTATAGGGTTTAAATCTGGACTCTGACTGGACCAAATATTCTCTATAGGGTTTAAATCTGGACTCTGACTGGACTAAATGTTCTCTATAGGGTTTATATCTGGACTCAGGGCACATTTGGGCCAGTCCATTGAAATCAGATATACCCCTCCATTTTCCTATTTGTTTATCTGTAGTTGACGTGTACAGTTTGCAACAGATTTTGAAAACATTAATATATTAATATTCCTGCCTGTTTTGGGGAAAATTCTAAGTATAAAGAAAGAGAGAAGTCAATTTGAGTGATCTAATCTTCGCTGATTTCTGTCGGAGTCCCTACAAGTCAAATCACAGCATATATGGATCTGTGGACACGTGACATCTGCAGCAACCCAGAACAAGCAAAAACAGTAAAAATCTGTTTAAAGTTAAGATCAGTTAAAATGAAACATAAGCCAGATTCTGCCTTAGCAAGAAACAAGTCTTTTATTCGGTTAAAAGTTTGGAAAATATTTCAAATAATTTTCCATATGCTTACTTTCTTATTTGACAAAGCTTTAACATTACCACTGTGCAGGATTAGTTTGTGATAAATCTATCTAGTATTCCATTCCATTGCTGGTCTATCCAAGAAGCCCAGGGGTAGTCATTGTGCTAGACAAAGGCAAGCAACCTCCTTTGCCCCCCCCCCCACCCCACCCGTAAACCAAGGGCCACGTACAAATTAAACATATGCTTTTCAAAACACATATAGTTTTATTTTAAAGTTTATTCTTTCTATTGTAGCTAACTGCATTGCAGCGTAGATGCTGTCCAACAAGTGAGGATGAGGAAGTAGTGCTGTGTATTCTGATCTCTGGTCAGTGGTGGTGAAGGTGCTGCTCCCGGTTAATTCAGGTTGGGTAAGTTTGCAGTTTCACAGACAACTAATGAACGAACATTGTCATCTCATGTGAGGTGAGGGTATTCAAATTAGTTAAGGAATTCCATTTTTAATTAAAGTAAAAAAAAGAGAAGGCCAACCTCCCAAGATCCTTCAGTTCCAGACACCCCTGCAGGCGTGATAGCCAATAAAGCTTGTCTGTCCTTGTCCTAATACTTAACTGTTGATTTGACTATTTACTGTAAGCTGCATTGTACTTTATTGTACTGTAGGGTTCTGAAGAGAAATTGGACTATATGGTCACCCTTAGTTGTAGTTCAGTGAAGTTTGAGTAGTCTTTCTATTTGAACCAATTTAAAAGAACAGGCGACTGAAGCACAGAAAGAAGGATGAAGATCAAACTGCAGGTGATACTTTGCTGTGATTCTGTTTTATTATTTTTTGAAACAATACATCTACAAGCCAGTGACCTTAAGGATCCACTCCCTGTACTCACTGTCACAGATATTAATGAACTCTAATTTAGCTTTACAATAAATATCAGAAATAATCAGAACTCCATGAAGCTTAGCAGCACTCATCAGAGCAGAGCCTGAAAACAGCTGAGAAAGAGAGAATATTTCATTATCTACCAATTACTCACACTTTTATCCACTATTACATATCTACTAATCAATATCAACAATTAATGATCAGACAGTTATTCAGTACCTGCTATGCATGACTCGGTTATTACTATAAATTGATCAGTAACTACTAAGACTTATTCAGTATCAGTTATAAATAGTTATTATTATCTACTCTAGAACGTATGTGTAATGTTTGCAGTTATGAAAGTGACTAAGAGACTAGGGCTTATGAGGGACCTGACTGAGTGAATTAGACTTACGTCACAGGCGTCAGAGGGGTGTGATGTGCAGAGCAGGGTTTGGTAACCATAAGTCTTCATCGCTTTATCTTCTCCATATCTAGAGACACCTTCACATTCAGCAACACTGACCGCTCCACACTCAAGCTGCCCTGAATGTATTTTGCCTGCAGATGTGGAAAGTAACAAATTACATTATTATTTTGTTACTGTAATTGAGTACAGTTTTCCCAGTAACAGTACTTTTAATCTTCCTTGAGTTCATTTGTAATTCAGTACTTTGCTACTTTAATTTTAAAGTTAGTTCATGCATAAAAGGAATTTTATAATATATATCCTATTTAATCAATCAGTCTTTTATATATACAAGTCCAGTTAAGAAGCCATTACAATAGTCCACTCGGACTCGGACTTGCTGGCAAACACTAAAATCTCTCTTTTATTCTTATTTAATTGAAGGAAAATTTGGCTTATCCAGTTATTTGTGTTCTCTAAACACTGCCACTGTGAGTCCACTGGGCTGGAATCATCTGGTGATCTGGTGATATTAAACAGAGGTGGTCCAAGAACTCATCCTTGGGGGATTCGACATATCATAGCCACCCTGTCCGATTCACAGCTGCCAATAGTAACAAAGTAACTCCAGTCTTCTAAATAAGATGTACCCAGTTTTCTAACTTTGAGTATTTAGCCGTACATCTTTTAAAACTTTTATGAGAGCCATTTCAGTGGTGAGGTCGAAAGCCTGGCTGAAAACAATTTTCTCAATAATCTTAGCTATAAATGGAAGATTTGAGACAGGTCTGTAGTCGTTGAAATATTTCACTGCGAGTTGTACAGTGTTTGACTGTGTATGTGACAATAAACACTGATTTGATTTGCACTTACAGTAATTCTGATTCCACTAATAATTCCTTAGAGCAGCTCACGAATCAAAATATGCAGTGAACTATTGGACTACAGAAGTGAACAGTTAGCTAACACTACTGTAGCACAGGCGGCCATATTTCCAACATAGTTTTCATCATTTCTCTTAATATGAAACAAATAAAAACATATTTTATTATAACAGCAAGTAGAGAATATAAATAAGTAAACAAATAAAACAGAATTCAGTTCTATTAGAATCAAACTGATTCCCACACATCAATCGACCGTCAGACTCACCATCTTTTATATTAATGGTTCTGCCTGTCCATCCGAAAAACTGAACTTCAGTCTTCTCAGCTGGGGCTTTGCAGTTCTTGTCAGCAAGTTGAACTGTGGGGACGTTACCTGGGTCTTGCACCTTCAGCAGCATAACGTCATGAGCTCCTTTACTGTTGCGGAACACTTCAATCTGCTGGATTTTATGCCTTTTCTCACCAAGAATCACCTCCAAATTCCTAAGAAACAGAAAATGAAATGATCATGGTATTTATGATCGTGATCTAATTTGATATTCTGTTAGTTTGAAAAGATTAAAGTTTTGTGGCTGATCTTGGGCTATATGAGGGATTTACAAGAAAAAACATTAAAGCAAAAAAATATGAAAAGCAAAAATGTAGTTAAGAATTTGAAATTGGTTGAACACACATCTTAAATGCAGAATGACTAAACTGAGCTACAAATCTGGCTATACGTACAACATTGCCAGTACTATTACTCTTCAAATAAAACACTTCCTTCTTCAAATATGGGATGCCTACGATAGGTTCATTTATTATTATCATTTATTTTTAATTTGAAAGGAACATCCTTACAGACGCTATCAAACATCTGACACCATCTACCACAAGATTGCAGCGGTTTAAATACATTTTGTTTATATTTTACAACACAACAAACAAATAAGCAGTCACCCAGAGAGGAGGAGTCTATCAGAGGTAAAGAGGGGGAGGGGTCACCCAGAGAGGAGGAGTCTATCAGAGGTAAAGAGGGGGAGGGGTCACCCAGAGAGGAGGAGTCTATCAGAGGTAAAGATGGGGCGGGGTCACCCAGAGAGGCGGAGTCTATCAGAAGTAAAGAGGGGGAGGGGTCACCCAGAGAGGCGGAGTCTTTCAGAAGTAAAGAGGGGGAGGGGTCACCCCAGAGAGGAGGAGTCTTTCAGAAGTAAAGAGGGGGAGGGGTCACCCAGAGAGGTGGAGTCTTTCAGAAGTAAAGAGGGGGAGGGGTCACCCAGAGAGGCGGAGTCTTTCAGAAGTAAAGAGGGGGAGGGGTCACCCAGAGAGGTGGAGTCTTTCAGAAGTAAAGAGGGGGAGGGGTCACCCAGAGAGGCGGAGTCTTTCAGAGGTAAAGAGGGGGAGGGGTCACCCAGAGAGGTGGAGTCTATCAGAGGTAAAGAGGGGGAGGGGTCACCCAGAGAGGCGGAGTCTATCAGAGGTAAAGAGGGGGAGGGGTCACCCAGAGAGGCGGAGTCTATCAGAGGTAAAGAGGGGGGGGGGGTCACCCAGAGAGGCGGAGTCTATCAGAGGTAAAGAGGGGGAGGGGTCACCCAGAGAGGTGGAGTCTATCAGAGGTAAAGAGGGGGAGGGGTCACCCAGAGAGGTGGAGTCTATCAGAGGTAAAGAGGGGGAGGGGTCACCCAGAGAGGTGGAGTCTATCAGAGGTAAAGAGGGGGAGGGGTCACCCAGAGAGGTGGAGTCTATCAGAGGTAAAGAGGGGGAGGGGTCACCCAGAGAGGCGGAGTCTATCAGAGGTAAAGGGGGGGGGGGGGGGGGGTCACCCAGAGAGGCGGAGTCTATCAGAGGTAAAGAGGGGGAGGGGTCACCCAGAGAGGCGGAGTCTATCAGAGGTAAAGAGGGGGAGGGGTCACCCAGAGAGGTGGAGTCTATCAGAGGTAAAGAGGGGGAGGGGTCACCCAGAGAGGTGGAGTCTATCAGAGGTAAAGAGGGGGAGGGGTCACCCAGAGAGGCGGAGTCTATCAGAGGTAAAGAGGGGGGGGGGGGGTCACCCAGAGAGGCGGAGTCTATCAGAGGTAAAGAGGGGGAGGGGTCACCCAGAGAGGAGGAGTCTATCAGAGGTAAAGAGGGGGAGGGGTCACCCAGAGAGGCGGAGTCTATCAGAGGTAAAGGGGGGGGGGGGGGTCACCCAGAGAGGCGGAGTCTATCAGAGGTAAAGAGGGGGGGGGGGGGGTCACCCAGAGAGGCGGAGTCTATCAGAGGTAAAGAGGGGGGGGGGGGTCACCCAGAGAGGCGGAGTCTATCAGAGGTAAAGAGGGGGAGGGGTGTGATCGTGTCGTGTTCTTACGTTACGTTACACTGCGCTGCTGTGAGGATCCAGTTCTTGCTGAGGAGAACTCCAGAACAGTGTCCAATGTTATTTTCTGGAATGGTCAGAATTACATGGTGCTGCTTCAGATTATCCTTACAGGTACCAGATGATTGGATACTAACCACTTGAAAAATAAGAGATGGACAGAGAGACACAGAGAGACAGAGATGGACAGAGAGACACAGAGACACAGAGAGACAGAGAGACTGTTACATGTCATTCAATGTATCACCTTTTACATCTATTAAACCAACTTCCCAGGAAGTTACAAGACCTGTATAGCGCAACCCAGACAGAAATATGGAGTCTGTGTAGTCAGATATCTGAAGGAACCAGGATAAGCAAGGTGGATCATCTGGTGGTTCCAGGAGGAGGAACATGGCCGCTCTTAGCAGTGCAAACTGGCATACGATTTGTGAGACTGCTGGAGAAGTTCATGAGTGAGATGCAGTGGACTCTTCATTTAGCAGCCAGATCCTGATCCAAGCACCAGACAAGGCACCAACCTTCCCTTCTGCATGAGTATTTATAGGGCCTGAGGACTGGCTGAGGGTGGGGCTAATCTTCTGACCTCTACGTCTGGTGGAGTCAGTGGGAATGTTTTGTATAAAGCGCAGTAAGGGTGAGGAACATTGAGAGAGGTATAAGTGTACATGTATTGGTTTGTAATAAACCGTCTTGGTTCTTCTTAACCTTGTTCTCCAAGCCCAGTTAGACTCTTACGACTTTCATCCATCTAGAGGGGCACTCTAGGCCCTAGGTAAACTAGGAAGTGTAGAGTCCCTATGCAGGAAATCCTCACACTTACTCCACTCCAATGAAACCTTTTCATAAGTCTAAATATGTTCAAGTGGTCATTAATATCACTCCTTAAAATAGCTTCTGATATTGGAACCAAATCTTGCTCACTTCCACGGCAGTGCACGCTGGCACGGTAGTTACGGTGAGTTATTCTTCGTTCACCCTAACACAGTAACATCTGTCACCTTCTTTTCAGCAGATACAATAAAGGCTCAATGGCTAAAGTGTAAAAAACATTTAACACAAGAGGCAGCACTGCTTAACTACTCAGTTTACACCACACCCCTGACAATAAAGCAAATACACTCTTTCATAAAGCTTTCCTCAAAGGCAAAATTAGTCAAAACATAGAGATTTGTATGATATACATGATCAAAAGCTTTCTTCTGACCCAAGATGATAACACCAGCGTCAGATAAATTGGAGAATTCTTTTCAGTCATGCATTAAAAAAATGAAGTCCTTGTGTGCATTGCAACTGAGCTGTATGAACAATGGATACAAGTCTTTCTTAAGACAGCTGGCAAGAAGAAAATACCCATTTTTTATAGTAAAGTTTATGTTTTGGCAACGATACTCTTCAGACAGTCATGCCAATAAATCTTCTTTGAATTGAAATTTGAGTTGTACTGAGAGAGAGAGAGAGAGAGAAAGGAAAAAACAATGGCTCGAACTGTTTCTCTTTGATAAATACTCACTACACCAAAACTGAGAAGCAGTTAGTGTTGAGTAGCAGTTTCACTGTGTAGAAAGTTTATCAAAACATTATATTCAATTTTCATTTAAAGCAATAAATATTATAGTTAAAATTTATATCTATGAATATAATTCTTGGGGTTAGATTAGCTATGATGTCATCACTGTACCTGTTAGTGACACTGATGTCATGTGCATGGCGAGACGGTAAAAGTTGAGCTTTGCTTCTAAAAGTAATATAAAGTGTGAAAGTTGCTGTGAATATTGTTGTAACTTTGTGAAATAGTTTGTGGGGAGCTGTGAACTATATTTTGTGAACAACAGCTCTTATAATCTGTTCAGTGTTTGCCGCCTATACAGACTGTTTGACTTTGGTTTGTTGAACCTTTTATTGACCCTAACATTTGTTCTTGTATATCTTTCTTTACCTTTTTTCTTTATTAATGTATTTCCATGTATTTCTATTGTTTTAGTAAGCATTTCTATGATTATATACTATCGTTGCCATAAGCAACCTACCAATAACAGGTTCTGATCAAATCATAACTACGTGCTATAATTACATATACTTTGTGTTTTTAATTTATACAGTCACTCTGTTTACGGTCACTGGCATTAACATGCATGGCGAGGTTGAACCTAGACTTTTTAATGACCTCATAATTTCTCGTTATGTTTGAATAAACTCGGCACTACGCCTGACCCCGAAGTTCTTGTGAAGAGTCATCATTACTTGCCATAAGTGATCAAAGAGATTGAAGCAGGGGGGTTGCAGTTGGACGAGAAATGGTTGAGTTTCTTTCTCTGCTAACCTCAGATGGGACACA
Organism: Megaleporinus macrocephalus; assembly: GCA_021613375.1. NCBI lineage: Eukaryota > Metazoa > Chordata > Actinopteri > Characiformes > Anostomidae > Megaleporinus > Megaleporinus macrocephalus. Next base: position 633,967 of record CM038705.1, read on the forward strand.
TTAGGGTTAGGGTTTTCTAAGGAGGAACATCTGAGCAATAGAGGAAGAACAGACTTCAGTTAAAGTCTCTTTGTTGCCACGGTGAAATTACAGACAAAAGAAGAGTTATATCATGTGGCCTATGCTGAGTGAATGTGTTTCTACCACACTCAGAAAGAGAGAGAGAGAGAGAGAGAAAGGGAAAAATAGATTGGATAGATGACAGTAATTAGAGTGAAAGTAGTTACCTGGCCAAAGAGCAAAGCACAGAACCCAAATCTTCATCGTCATCCTCTTCCTGGCACTTGTCTGATCACCAGTCATCTTCCAGAGAGAATATACTACCTTCATATCAACTCATCTTTCACCAGCCTATCAGAATCCTCCAACCTCCAGCATTGATATGGCTACAGCCAGACCTATTAAATTATAAGTAGTTACACAGAAATGGAATTCACATGTTCTTATCAGACCAACAAGGAAGTGTCAGTTATTCAAAGCAAACAGGGGTTCGTTGTCTCAGAACCTTTAAGAGAAATTAGCCGAAGCCTTCTCAGCACAGCAGCGTCTAGAGAATCAGATGAACTGTAGTGTGGTTCAATAGTGAACATGTCAATTACTGCCAGACCATGTTTCACAGTTTAGCTCTGTTTAGAACCTCCAGGTGAGAGTATGCTGGCATCCCTCTGTTTGACTGCCCTGATGTCCTGTCTGTAAACTTTGTTTAGTCTGTTTGTACCTAGCTTCTAATAATGCAGCTATGCTGCTCCAACTCAGCCTTTCTCTTTCTTAAAGTCAGCCTGGTCTAACAACACCCAACAACCATCTGGACTGATCTGACCTTTTCCAACATTCACCTGGTCTAATCTAGACCCTTTCCAACATTCACCTGGGCTAATCTAGACCCTTTCCAACATTCACCTGGTCTAATCTAGACCCTTTCCAACATTCACCTGGTCTAATCTAGACCCTTTCCAACATTCACCTGGGCTAATCCTTTACGACCAACCATCTGCACTAATCTAGGTTCTTTCCAACAT
>CM038705.1:635985-678485 GCA_021613375.1 Megaleporinus macrocephalus
GGCATCCTCAACTCCCAGATGAGGCTGGTAGGCGAACTGGAGGGGGTCTAGAAGTGGCTGGACCATGGGCCGGAGCTGATCCAGGACAAGTCTCTCCATGGTCTTCATGATGTGGGACGTCAGTGCCACTGGCCTGTAGTCCTTGATGTCACTGGGCCGCGGAGTCTTTGGCACAGGAACAATGCAAGAAGTCTTCCACATCACAGGGACCCTCTGGAGACTCAGGCTCATGTTGAAGACATGCTGCAGGACTCCACAAAGTTGGGTGGCACAGGCTTTAAGCACCCTGGGAGGGACACCATCAGGGCCTGCAGCCTTGTTCGTGTGGAGTCCCTGTAGCTGTCTTCTCACCTGGTCAGCTGTGAGATTCACTGTAGGGCTGACTGGTGGGGGAGGAGAGGAGGTGTGAAGTGGACTATCACAGGAGGGTGGGAGGCTATCAGGAGGGGGAGGGAGTGGAGTGGGCTGTTGAGGCCTGGCAGCAGAGGAGTCAGGGAGGGGGAGGTCAGGGCTTACAGTGTCAAATCTGTTAAAAAACAAATTTAACTGGTTGGCCCTGTCCACACTGCCCTCTACTCCCCTGTTGTTGCTGGATCTGAAGCCAGTGATGGTTCTCATACCACTCCAGACATCCCTCATGTTGTTCTGCTGGAGTTTCCACTCCAGCTTCCTCCTATATCTGTTCTTAGCCTCCCTGATGGTTCTCTTCAGCTCTCTCTGAATCGTTCTCACCTCCTCCCGGTCTCTTCTTCTTGTTGAGGAGGGCTTTAATGTCTTTTGTTACCCACGGCTTGTTGTTTGGGTAACATTTAACAGTCCTGGTTGGGACAGTGGAGTCCACACAGAAATTGATGTAGTCTGTGATGCACTCTGTGAGCCCGTCGATGTCCTCTCCATGAGGCTCATAGAGTGCTGTCCAGTCTGTAGTCTCAAAGCAGTCCTGCAGCACTTCAGAAGTCTCCTCTGACCATCTCCTCACTGTCCTCGTGGTCACAGGCTGACTCTTCACCTGAGGCACATACTTTGAGCTAAGGCTGACCAAGTTATGATCAGATCCACCCAGAGGGGGGAGGGGGGAGCAGCTGTATGCATCCTTAACATTAGCATACAGCAGGTCCAGTGTTCTCTCCTCTCTGGTGGGACAGTCCACATACTGAGTGAAGTTTGGTAATGTCCTGGCCATAGTGACGTGGTTGAAGTCACCTGATATGGCAATGAAAGCAGTCGGGTGTTGAGTTTGAAGACGCGCTATGGTGGAGGGAATGACGTCACACGCCGACGTCGGGTTTGCAGAGGGGGGGATATAAACAGCCACGACAACAACATGGGAAAAACTCCCGCCACAAATAATATGGCCTGAGTCCAACAGCCAACAGCTCAATGTCCGGACAACAGATACGCTCCTTGATGGTAATGTGACCAGGGGCGCACCAGCGGTTATTAACTAACACAGCCAGCCCCCCCCTCTCCGCTTACCGCTCTCGGTGCAGTCCCGGTCGGCCCGAACAGTCTGAAAGCCAGCGATTGAAACGTTCTCATCTGGAATGTTCTGGTGTAGCCACGTCTCCAAAAAGCACATTAAACTACACTGCCGGTACTCCTTCTGACTCGTGGTCTAGCTCATCCATCTTATTAGCCAGTGATCTTACGTTGCCCATGACGACAGTGGGGAGGCGCGGCTTATACCCCTTTTTCTCCATAAGCCTCCGTCTCTTCGCCCTCGCTTTCGCCGTGCGCTGTTTAGTTCCTCCTCTACAGCCCCTGTGCGTCCGTCTCCAAAGCTCCTCGGGATGTTAGCGGCCCTGGTCTCCATGCCGACTGGCTTCAGCGTGATCAGCTGATCCCGAGTGTAAACAAAGGGGCCATGCTGCTGCGCCGCGGTGCACCAGGAGAGTGAAAGTAGAACTTTCACAGCGAACAAACTGACCAAAACTCTCTACTAGCATGATTCGAGAAAAACAGCTTTACTGAGTTACTTTGTAAAAATAAATAATATTATTAAAATAAACTATAGTTAAAAAGAAAAAACAAATACACAACCGGGAGCTACCGCAAAGGCTGCACGTACTTTCGCGCATGCGCACTAGAAAAAAAAAAGAAAGTGGTGCTTTACATTTTCAACAAACTGGGTCCGCCTGAAAGAGTCAAGGTTTATAACAGATGTCGTCACTAGGCAGCTTTACAGAAAATCTGGGTCCGAGACACCCAATGAGCATCACTCCCTCAGATCAAGAGGAAGAACCTCAAGAGGACCCAGGCTCAAAAAGATGAACCCATCCTCCTCTGGTTCTCGCCAGATAGTAAAACAAGTACAGATAAAATAAGAATAATCAGAATCAGAATCAGAAATACTTTATTGATCCCAGGGTGAAATTGCAGTTTTTACAGTAAGATTCACTACTTCATTTAAGAACTGAGAAAAGCAAAAAATCCATTATTCAATTCGGTCATTGTATTCAAGGGAATAATAACAATGGTTCATTTTTTGATGTTTTCGAAAACTAATGCTTTTGAAAACACTGTATAATTCTGAGACGCTGTTTATGATAGTTTAGAGAAGATCTCAGTCTTAAACTCCATTCATGGTGGAGGGATACATGCAGGACGCTGTGAGGTTCAAATAGTCCCCAAAGAAAACCTAGTATTTTCAGATCTTCCACATTTTACCATCAACATCCAGATAAACTCAGAAGACACGTGTAGCTTCACTGGTGGGTTTCATAGAAAATACGAGAGGTGGGAGTAAGTCACACATGTGCAAGTCATAAGCAGGTCTCAAGTCTTAACCTTCAAGTCTCAAGTCAAATCATTGAAATTATTATGTCCAGTTTCCACATTTTAATCACTTAAAAGGCATGAAGAGATCATAAGGGCTGAATTTTATTATCAATGTTGGAAATACTGTTTTTAAATACTGGAATTTTGACTTCTCTGTAAAAAGCTGCTTCTCATATGACTGTGTCATCGTTTCTTGTTACAGTGATAAAAAGAATGAGGGCTTTGAAAATGTTTATCTTATACAGATCTTTATAACACATGGATAGTTAATCTTCATTTGAATAATATAGAGGGATGATAACTGAACTCATACACCTGTAGTTATGTCTTTTGAAATCATGTTAGAACACACTAGAACACCCTGCACATTTATTACAAATTAAAATTCCTAAAGTAGAATCAGAAGCAGCACATCAGCTGCAGAAGATCAGAACTTCTTCAGAGCTGATGTTGGAGGACTCTGTCTTAGACATTTAGTTTGGCTTGCTGAGGTGAGTGAGATTACCATGACCAGATACAAAGAGCTCTCTGAGGCCTTCAGAAAGAATGTTGATGATAGATGCTGTACTTTAACATTAACTGTGGTGAGAGCTTCCTACTACCATGACATTTTGGGATGTCAGACTCATCGGCATCTACAACCTTCTTTCTGGAGGCCTCAGAGAGCCGTTTGGAGCTGGTGATCATGGTGATTCCACTCACCTCAACAATCCAGAGCAACTGAATGTGTGAGGTTTAGATTAAACCCTATTAGGCTGGGATTAGTATTCGCAGGGGAATGAGAGTGGCTGCTCGATTTACGCTCTACCTAAACCTCCTGAAACCCCTAATGATGGCCAATCTTATAAGCCTTATAGTGATATTACTGTTTGGAAATTAGCAGCTACATAACAAACACACATACCAACAATTAAAGAATTAAACTCAGAGCCTAAGATTTCTGAGCCCCGCGCTTTTCAGACGTTACAGGTTGTGATCTTATAAGAGACTTCTGTCTCTCTCAGACATAAACAAACGCTGGTGTGTTGAGCTGACTGGTGAACGCTGAGGCGGCTGATTATAAGAAGTTATTCGTTTATTAATACAGAACTTATAGCTACAGCCATTTAGTATCAGTTACACTAAACTGTTTACCGCTATAAATGGAAATACTAATGGTGGAAATGGGGGTCTATTTTGGCCACAGATAATAGTTAAAAATTAGTATAAAATTAAACATTAACACTGGAACTGCAGACAATATAGCTAGCACTAGCGTTAACTCACTAGGACTCAGCTATAAAGTATTTTCATAATGTTAATGTTAACAGCAACACACGACCCAAATCATATCACTCTGCTCTTTTACTGAAGACAAACTGTGTTAATGTTTACTGTTTAATATCTCAATAAATACACAATCGATTTGAAAGCCAAATCTAACGTTAGCTTCTTTGCTAATGATTAGCATCAGCTAAACAGTCAGTCACTGAGCTCTCTGTGGTTCTGAAGTGAATGAGATGATGGTGGTGTTGATGTTGGTGGTCGTGTCACTGCTGCGTGTTGTTGTTCTCTTTTTATTCTTATTGTCGACTGCATGCTGCTTAAATCCAGACTTCACTATGTTTGGAGGAGCCGCTCCAGGATAGGACCTACATGATGGCCTCTGCCGGTCTGCGGTGTTAGGATGGGTTGCCAGGTTTACGCGCATCGAAAAAAAGCCTTAATCATTAAGAAAAATAAAACATCAATTTAAAAATATGTATCCTCTCAGTATGTACAAATACAAACATATAATAAAAAATACAAGTTATTTTGAGTCATCTGTGCTCAGTCTAAGTCAAGTCTCAAGTCATGAATACCAAGTCAAAGTCAAGTCGAGTCTTTCATCAATGTTCATCAAGCAAATCTCCTTAAAATCCTTAAAAGAAAGTCCTTAAAATCGCGACTCAACTCCGACTGAAGTCAAGTCATGTGACTCGAGTCCCCCACCTCTGGTAAATACAATGTGCACATGTAAACATGGAGACCCCTGAAAACACCATCACCACCACTATAAACACCATCACCACCACTGTAAACAACACCACCACTGTACACACCATCACCACCACCACTGTAAACACCATCATCACCACTGTAAACAACACCACCACTGTACACAACATCACCACCACCACTGTAAACACCATCATCACCACTGTAAACACCATCACCACCACTATAAACACCATCACCACCACTGTAAACAACACCACCACTGTACACACCATCACCACCACCACTGTAAACACCATCACCACCACTGTAAACACCATCACCACCACTGTAAACACCACCACCACCACTGTAAACAACACCACCACTGTACACACCATCACCACCACCACTGTAAACACCATCACCACCACTATAAACACCATCACCACCACTGTAAACAACACCACCACTGTACACACCATCACCACCACCACTGTAAACACCACCACCACCACGGTAAACACCATCACCACCACTGTACACACCACCACTGTAAACACCACCACCACCACTGTACACACCATCACCACCACTGTACACACCACCACCACCACTGTAAACATTATCATCACCACTGTAAACACCATCACCACCACTGTACACACCATCACCATCACTGTACACACCACCACTGTAAACACCACCACCACCACCACTGTAAACACCATCACCACCACCACCACTGTAAACACCACCACCACCACTGTAAACACCATCACCACCACTGTAAACATCATCACCACCACTGTAAAACCATCACCACCCCTGTAAACACCATCCCCACCACTGTAAACACCATCCCCACCACTGTAAACACCACCACTACCACTATAAATCACCACCACTGTAAACACCATCTGAAACATTTTACACCAAACTGACTCTGAATCAGTAAACCATGTAAGAACACTGAAAAATGATGGAATTTCCCTTAAAACTTATGCTGAGTTGGTGTTTTAAGCCAAACTGGTCTTAACATTGCCTTACTGTCAGATACTGTCAGATACTCTCAGATACTCTCGGATACTGTCGGATACTCTCAGATACTGTCAGATACTGTCAGATACTCTCAGATACTCTCAGATACTCTCAGATACTCTCAGATACTGTCAGATACTCTCAGATACTCTCAGATACTGTCAGATACTCTCAGATACTCTCAGATACTCTCGGATACTGTCAGATACTCTCAGATACTGTCAGATACTGTCAGATACTCTCAGATACTCTCAGATACTCTCAGATACTCTCAGATACTGTCAGATACTCTCAGATACTCTCGGATACTCTCGGATACTGTCGGATACTCTCAGATACTGTCAGATACTGTCAGATACTCTCAGATACTCTCAGATACTCTCAGATACTCTCAGATACTGTCAGATACTCTCAGATACTCTCAGATACTCTCAGATACTGTCAGATACTCTCAGATACTCTCAGATACTCTCAGATTCTCTCAGATACTGTCAGATACTCTCAGATACTCTCAGATACTGTCAGATACTCTCAGATACTCTCAGATACTGTCAGATACTCTCAGATACTGTCAGATACTCTCAGATACTGTCAGATACTGTCAGATACTGTCAGATACTCTCAGATACTCTCAGATACTGTCAGATACTGTCAGATACTCTCAGATACTGTCAGATACTGTCAGATACTGTCAGATACTCTCAGATACTGTCAGATACTGTCAGATACTCTCAGATACTGTCAGATACTCTCAGATACTGTCAGATACTGTCAGATACTGTCAGATACTGTCAGATACTGTCAGATACTCTCAGATACTCTCAGATACTCTCAGATACTGTCAGATACTGTCAGATACTCTCAGATACTGTCAGATACTGTCAGATACTGTCAGATTCTCTCAGATACTGTCAGATACTGTCAGATACTCTCAGATACTCTCAGATACTGTCAGATACTCTCAGATACTCTCAGATACTCTCAGATACTGTCAGATACTGTCAGATACTGTCAGATACTCTCAGATACTGTCAGATACTCTCAGATACTCTCAGATACTGTCAGATACTGTCAGATACTGTCAGATACTGTCAGATACTGTCAGATACTCTCAGATACTGTCAGATACTCTCAGATACTGTCAGATACTGTCAGATTCTCTCAGATACTGTCAGATACTCTCAGATACTCTCAGATACTCTCAGATACTGTCAGATACTCTCAGATACTGTCAGATACTCTCAGATACTCTCAGATACTGTCAGATACTGTCAGATTCTCTCAGATACTCTCAGATACTCTCAGATACTCTCAGATACTGTCAGATACTGTCAGATACTGTCAGATACTGTCAGATACTGTCAGATACTGTCAGATACTGTCAGATTCTCTCAGATACTGTCAGATACTGTCAGATACTCTCAGATACTGTCAGATACTGTCAGATACTCTCAGATACTGTCAGATACTGTCAGATACTGTCAGATTCTCTCAGATACTGTCAGATACTCTCAGATACTGTCAGATACTGTCAGATACTGTCAGATACTCTCAGATACTGTCAGATACTGTCAGATACTGTCAGATTCTCTCAGATACTGTCAGATACTCTCAGATACTCTCAGATACTCTCAGATACTGTCAGATACTGTCAGATACTGTCAGATACTGTCAGATTCTCTCAGATACTGTCAGATACTCTCAGATACTGTCAGATACTGTCAGATACTGTCAGATACTCTCAGATACTGTCAGATACTGTCAGATACTCTCAGATACTGTCAGATACTGTCAGATACTGTCAGATACTGTCAGATACTGTCAGATACTCTCAGATACTGTCAGATACTGTCAGATACTCTCAGATACTGTCAGATACTGTCAGATACTGTCAGATACTGTCAGATACTGTCAGATAATCTCAGATACTGTCAGATACTGTCAGATACTGTCAGATACTGTCAGATACTCTCAGAATCTGTGTGACGCCCGTGTGACCCTCCACTCCAGTATGTTCTGTATCATGCAGGTGCTGCGAGTGTGAGTATTGAGAAGAGACTGACGGGTCTGAACACTCGGTACTGTCCTGATGCAGTAGGTAGACACCAAGTAATGCTGTCACAGGTGAGTCATCTGTTAATGTTTTACATGAAGTATATATTAACTTACTAACTACACTTTAAATGTACGTTCATGTAAAGAGGTTTTATTTTATTATAAGGGAGCATTTCTTGTGGTCCAACTATCATGAAACTATATATATATATATATTGATAATACATATGTTTCATCTATGCCCGTCAGTTGTCTGTTACTTTAAATATTAAATGATTAAAATGCTTCAGGGAAAATTATTTTAATTATTTTACATTTGACTTATTTTACTGCGCAGCTTACAGTGTGTGTGTATTTAGAGTTTAGTTCTGTGGCTATTATATTAATGTTCACATCATTAGGACGTTTGTGGAAGAAACAAATAAGACACATAGAAGCAGAGAAGCTAACGTGTAGGTAACGTATGCCATCCATTGATGATGAATGCTTTCTAGCTTAAACCAGTCAGCCATAACATTAGCATAACATAAAACAGAGCAGCTACTATTAGGGAGGTGAATCATTCTCAGCATAGCAGCACTGACGTGGTGGTGGTGTGTTAGTGTGTGTTGTGCTGGTACGAGTGGATCAGACACAGCTCCTATGAGGTTAGTTGATACAATAGACAGTGTAGAAACAAGGTTTTAATGTTGTGGCTGATTGGTGTGTATGTCCCATATTTGAAAATAGCCTGTTTTAAACGAGGTGTAATGAATGTAAATATGTGACACACATCAGATGGACAATAGGGAAATCTATATGTGCTAATCAGTGTCATCTTTTTAAAATCTATACATTGTTTTAGATCTAATTTACATATGGGCTGAACAAACTATTAATCTCTTCAGTGAGAAGTAACTGCACTTACCTTTTTGTACCAACTGTTTATTCTATCTACGAATAAATTAAACCAGGTATTGTTTCTACATTCTCCAGGTGAGTAACTATCCCGAAGTACATTGTGGTGGTACACTGATTAACTTCAGGTGGGTCCTCACTGCTGCTCACTGTGATGAAAGGTAAGAACGACACAGGATGCCACAAGCATTACAACACAGTGCACTGTAAACAGAGCATTAAAACAGGTGTTCATACTCTGCCTTTCATGGCAAACACTATTTCACTCACAGGGAGTATTAACGATAGTTATTAATTATTTAAATTCTCCTGACTCTGTTCAGTCAGTGTCAGACAAACAAAGCACCACTCCAACTCAGCAACCTGCAGGCATGACTATGGCCACCTCCACCCAGCAGGTGAAGTGTTAGTCAACATTTTCCAGTACCAGTGAACAGTTACTAATGCTAAAGATGTATGAGTGAGTGAAAGGCCTGATCTGTGAGGTGCATGTGAAAAATAAAATCAATCCAAATGGATTTATCTGTATTTTCTTGTTAAACCTATCATAAGTAAGTTTAGTATAATCCAATGCTGGGTTAGAGCGTTCAGATTGGACAGGTCATGCATGGTGGACAGCATGACAGTGTGCCCAAAGCCTGCGTTTACAGTCTGAGTGTAGTTTAGCAGTACAAATCAAAAACATGTCAAAGTCTCAGATACACGGTGCACTGAAGGCTCACCAACGTCTACCTCAGTCAGCCTAATGTAAACATTCCAAAGAGCCTCCAAACTGAACTGGGCAACAACTATTTCAGTGCTGCCTCAGTATGTGTTAATAACATAACCATTAAACCACAACATAGTTTTCAAGATTCTAAAGTTTAGTTTTTTTTAAACCTTTTATATTTCTCAGTTCCAGGTAATGACCACAGGATCTGATCATGTTCCTACGTAACTCACACTGCACTTACACTGCTCCGTCGATCGCCGCGCTGCAATGTATCCCATTCATTTTCAATGGGAAGCGTTGGTTCTGTCAGACGCGTCGAGTTCGGGGGATACGGTGTGACGAAAAGTTAACGCAATGTGTCTATCCAATGAGAAGAGGCCGTGTGGTCATGCAAGGAGTGTCCTTAACATATGAAATATTCATTCCATATTCAGAACTAAATTAAAACACGCTTTTTTATATTTACATCTGATTCAAATCTAAAAAAATCATGTAAATATGGTATGAAATAGCCAATGTAGAACACGAGCACTGCCCCGTCACCCCTGGAAACGCACATACCTGATTCCATTGGACGACGCAGGGAACACCCTTGTTACGCCCACATGCGGCCAGCTGAAGAGGGGGAGTGCGTTCACGTCCGTTGACGCGATGGAGCAGTGTAAATGCAGCGTCAGTCTGCTACTCCTCCGTTCTGAAGAAACGGAACCAATGCTTCATTTATTTCTTTATCAATAATCAATAATCATGCAGTCAGTGTCAGTAGTAGAATGTCTTACTGCTTCCTCTGTAGTCAGATGTTTGCTGGCAGGGCTGCCTGTCTGAAAATTATAGAAACATATTCATAATAAACTGTTGTTTGCCTAAGTGTTGAGTGCAGACTTTCATGTTTTTTATTTTGTATTTTTGAGCGTATGTACCATCTTTCTTCATCAACTGGAACTGACAGGAACCAAGAAAGTCATGTATAAAACAATGTTTTTTCAGTTTTTCACACACGGTGCTGTACTAAACCCAGTTAATCAGGATAATTAATGTAATTATGTGTTTTAGTAATAAAACTTTGCTATATTAGTAGTGAGACTAGCCATTACATCTGTTAATTGTTTGATTTGTGTTCTTCCACTTTATTAGTGATTTAATAGTGCTCGTGGGAAGACAGCCGGATATTGCAGCTCTAAGACAAATTCAATATAAAGAACAATATGGCAACCATGACATCATGCTGCTGCTACTGGACAGGAATGTACAACAGCCTGTCCTTCTGCCTGATCCAAACTGCTCCCCACCAAATGTCAATACTCTGGTTGATATTTTTGGATGGCAGGATGCATACGTTGACACTTCAAATCACATGTGTAAGTGTTAGCTGTGGGTGTGAGGAGGGTCTGAGACCATAGCTTTTAAAACGTGCTGAGCGAGTTTTAAATAGAACCAATGTGAGAGGCTGGAGTAAAGGGGCTGGAGTAAAGGAGCTGCAGTAAAGGAGCTGGAGTAAAGGAGCTGGAGTAAAGGAGCTGGAGTAAAGGAGCTGGAGTAAAGGAGCTGGAGTAGAGGAGCTGGAGTAAAGGAGCTGGAGTAAAGGGGTTGGAGTAAAGGGGCTGGAGTAAAGGGGCTGGAGTAAAGGAGCTGGAGTAAAGGGGTTGGAGTAAAGGAGCTGGAGTAAAGGGGTTGGAGTAAAGGGGCTGGAGTAAAGGAGCTGGAGTAAAGGGGTTGGAGTAAAGGAGCTGGAGTAAAGGAGCTGGAGTAAAGGGGCTGGAGTAAAGGGGCTAGAGTAAAAGGGTAGGAGTAAAGGAGCTGGAGTAAAGGAGCTGGAGTAGAGGAGCTGGAGTAGAGGGGCTGGAGTAAAGGGGCTGGAGTAAAAGGGCTGGAGTAAAAGGGTAGGAGTAAAGGAGCTGGAGTAAAGGAGCTGGAGTAGAGGAGCTGGAGTAGAGGGGCTAGAGTAGAGGGGCTGGAGTAAAAGGGTAGGAGTAAAGGAGCTGGAGTAGAGGGGCTAGAGTAGAGGGGCTAGAGTAGAGGGGCTAGAGTAAAGGGGCTGGGGTAAAGGGGCTGGAGTAAAGGAGCTGGAGTAAAGGGGCTGGAGTAAAGGAGCTGGAGTAAAGGAGCTGGAGTAAAGGAGCTGGAGTAAAGGAGCTGGAGTAAAGGGGCTGGAGTAAAGGAGCTGGAGTAAAGGAGCTGGAGTAGAGGGGCTGGAGTAAAGGGGCTGGAGTAGAGGAGCTGGAGTAAAGGAGCTGGAGTAAAGGGACTGGAGTAGAGGGGCTGGAGTAAAGGAGCTGGAGTAAAGGGGCTTGAGTAAAGGGGCTGGAGTAAAGGAGCTGGAGTAAAGGGGTTGGAGTAAAGGGGCTGGAGTAAAGGAGCTGGAGTAAAGGAGCTGGAGTAGAGGAGCTGGAGTAGAGGGGCTGGAGTAAAGGGGCTGGAGTAAAAGGGCTGGAGTAAAAGGGTAGGAGTAAAGGAGCTGGAGTAAAGGAGCTGGAGTAGAGGAGCTGGAGTAGAGGGGCTAGAGTAGAGGGGCTGGAGTAAAAGGGTAGGAGTAAAGGAGCTGGAGTAGAGGGGCTAGAGTAGAGGGGCTAGAGTAGAGGGGCTAGAGTAAAGGGGCTGGGGTAAAGGGGCTGGAGTAAAGGAGCTGGAGTAAAGGAGCTGGAGTAGAGGGGCTGGAGTAAAGGGGCTGGAGTAGAGGAGCTGGAGTAAAGGAGCTGGAGTAAAGGGACTGGAGTAGAGGGGCTGGAGTAAAGGAGCTGGAGTAAAGGGGCTTGAGTAAAGGGGCTGGAGTAAAGGAGCTGGAGTAAGGGGGTTGGAGTAAAGGGGCTGGAGTAAAGGAGCTGGAGTAAAGGAGCTGGAGTAAAGGGGCTGGAGTAAAGGGGTTGGAGTAAAGGAGCTGGAGTAAAGGGGCTGGAGTAAAGGGGTTGGAGTAAAGGGGTTGGAGTAAAGGAGCTGGAGTAAAGGGGTTGGAGTAAAGGGGTTGGAGTAAAGGAGCTGGAGTAAAGGGGTTGGAGTAAAGGAGCTGGAGTAAAGGGGCTGGAGTAAATGGGTTGGAGTAAAGGAGATGGAGTAAAGGGGCTGGAGTAAAGGAGCTGGAGTAAAGGGGCTGGAGTAAAGGGGCTGGAGTAAAGGGACTGGAGTAGAGGGGCTGGAGTAAAGGAGCTGGAGTAAAGGGGTTGGAGTAAAGGAGCTGGAGTAAAGGGGCTGGAGTAAAGGAGCTGGAGTAAAGGGGCTGGAGTAGAGGGACTGGAGTAAAGGGGCTGGAGTAAAGGGGTTGGAGTAAAGGAGCTGGAGTAAAGGGGTTGGAGTAAAGGAGCTGGAGTAAAGGGTTGGAGTAAAGGAGCTGGAGTAAAGGGGCTGGAGTAAAGGAGCTGGAGTAAAGGGGCTGGAGTAGAGGGGCTGGAGTAAAGGGGGCTGGAGTAAAGGGGTTGGAGTAAAGGGGTTGGAGTAAAGGGGCTGGAGTAAAGGGGTTGGAGTAAAGGAGCTGGAGTAAAGGGGCTGGAGTAAAGGGGCTGGAGTAAAGGGGCTGGATTAAAGGAGCTGGAGTAAAGGAGCTGGAGTAAAGGGGCTGGAGTAAAGGGGCTGGAGTAAAGGGGCTGGAGTAGAGGGACTGGAGTAAAGGAGCTGGAGTAAAGGAGCTGGAGTAAAGGGGCTGGAGTAAAGGGGCTGGAGTAAAGGAGCTGGAGTAAAGGGGTTGGAGTAAAGGAGCTGGAGTAAAGGGGCTGGAGTAAAGGGGCTGGAGTAAAGGAGCTGGAGTAAAGGAGCTGGAGTAAAGGGGTTGGAGTAAAGGAGCTGGAGTAAAGGGGCTGGAGTAAAGGGGTTGGAGTAAAGGAGCTGGAGTAAAGGGGCTGGAGTAAAGGGGCTGGAGTAAAGGAGCTGGATTAAAGGAGCTGGAGTAAAGGGGTTGGAGTAAAGGGGCTGGAGTAAAGGGGCTGGAGTAAAGGAGCTGGAGTAAAGGGGCTGGAGTAAAGGAGCTGGAGTAAAGGGGCTGGAGTAAAGGGGCTGGAGTAAAGGAGCTGGAGTAAAGGGGTTGGAGTAAAGGAGCTGGAGTAAAGGGGCTGGAGTAAAGGGGTTGGAGTAAAGGGACTGGAGTAAAGGAGCTGGAGTAAAGGAGCTGGAGTAAAGGGGTTGGAGTAAAGGGGTTGGAGTAAAGGGGTTGGAGTAAAGGGGCTGGAGTAAAGGAGCTGGAGTAAAGGAGCTGGAGTAAAGGAGCTGGAGTAAAGGGGCTGGAGTAAAGGAGCTGGAGTAAAGGAGCTGGAGTAAAGGGGTTGGAGTAAAGGAGCTGGAGTAAAGGAGCTGGAGTAAAGGGGCTGGAGTAAAGGGGCTGGAGTAAAGGAGCTGGAGTAAAGGAGCTGGAGTAAAGGAGCTGGAGTAAAGGGGCTGGAGTAAAGGAGCTGGAGTAAAGGGGCTGGAGTAAAGGGACTGGAGTAAAGGAGCTGGAGTAAAGGAGCTGGAGTAGAGGAGCTGGAGTAAAGGGGCTGGAGTAAAGGAGCTGGAGTAAAGGGGCTGGAGTAAAGGAGCTGGAGTAAAGGGGCTGGAGTAAAGGGGCTGGAGTAAAGGAGCTGGAGTAAAGGGGTTGGAGTAAAGGGGCTGGAGTAAAGGAGCTGGAGTAAAGGGGCTGGAGTAAAGGAGCTGGAGTAAAGGAGCTGGAGTAAAGGGGCTGGAGTAAAGGAGCTGGAGTAAAGGGGCTGGAGTAAAGGAGCTGGAGTAAAGGAGCTGGAGTAAAGGAGCTGGAGTAAAGGGGTTGGAGTAAAGGGGCTGGAGTAAAGGAGCTGGAGTAAAGGGGTTGGAGTAAAGGGGTTGGAGTAAAGGGGCTGGAGTAAAGGAGCTGGAGTAAAGGAGCTGGAGTAAAGGAGCTGGAGTAAAGGGGTTGGAGTAAAGGAGCTGGAGTAAAGGGGCTGGAGTAAAGGGGCTGGAGTAAAGGAGCTGGAGTAAAGGAGCTGGAGTAAAGGAGCTGGAGTAAAGGGGTTGGAGTAAAGGAGCTGGAGTAAAGGAGCTGGAGTAAAGGGGCTGGAGTAAAGGGGCTGGAGTAAAGGAGCTGGAGTAAAGGAGCTGGAGTAAAGGAGCTGGAGTAAAGGGGCTGGAGTAAAGGGACTGGAGTAAAGGAGCTGGAGTAAAGGAGCTGGAGTAAAGGAGCTGGAGTAGAGGAGCTGGAGTAAAGGGGCTGGAGTAAAGGAGCTGGAGTAAAGGGGCTGGAGTAAAGGAGCTGGAGTAAAGGAGCTGGAGTAAAGGAGCTGGAGTAAAGGAGCTGGAGTAAAGGGGCTGGAGTAAAGGAGCTGGAGTAAAGGGGTTGGAGTAAAGGGGCTGGAGTAAAGGAGCTGGAGTAAAGGGGCTGGAGTAAAGGAGCTGGAGTAAAGGAGCTGGAGTGGGAGGATGTAAGATTTGTTCATAGTACTAAAATACTGGTGTAAAATACTGAGTAACTCAGTTGGTGCTCTGTCTGAATATAAGTCTGATTTTGTTTTTCCACAGACTCCTATAATGCAGGAACACTTCGCTGTGGACAAATGAAAATTAGAGCTCAAAATCCTAATGATTATAGATTCTGTGCTAGGATGATTCATGTCGAAGGCAATCAGGTATAAATATTACTGCATCACATTCCTAACTGGACACTTTATTCTTATATTATTAACTCTTATTTACACGACTGTGTAAAAGTCTGAGTCCACTGAGCTGATAGTGTAAAAGTGTTTATCTGATCAATAAGTGTCTGATCACCAGTAAGAACAGCAGGTCTGATTAGAACAGATGTAAATAATCAGACATACAATACAAAGTATCATGAATATGTTATTGTGAGAGAAGTAGATCAGATCTTGATCCAGTTTGAAGAACAAAGTTAGGTTCTAGATTTCTCCTGGACGCCCCCAGACATTGTATGAATGTGTTCAGTTCCTTCAGCAGCAAATCTTGATTTATCTTAATGAAGTACTGAGCAGTCAAAGCAGGTATTAGATCAGAACTGATAATAATACTGGGTTGTTTAGGAGAAGCTTGGAAAGAGTTAAATAAACACACTGATGTATGAAAAACACTACTTACTCTATTAATATTGTTTAATATTTAATAATAAAGTGTAAAAGCTCTACTTACTCTATTAATACTGATTAATATTTAATAATAAAGTGTAAAAGCACTACTTACTCTATTAATACTGATTAATATTTAATAATAAAGTGTAAAAGCACTACTTACTCTATTAATACTGTTTAATATTTAATAAAGTGTAAAAGCTCTACTTACTCTATTTAATACTGTTTAATATTTAATAATAAAGTGTAAAAGTACTACTTACTCTATTAATACTGATTAATATTTAATAATAAAGTGTAAAAGCACTACTTACTCTATTAATACTGTTTAATATTTAATAATAAAGTGTAAAAGCTCTACTTACTCTATTAATACTGTTTAATATTTAATAATAAAGTGTAAAAGCTCTACTTACTCTATTAATACTGATTAATATTTAATAATAAAGTGTAAAAGCTCTACTTACTCTATTAATACTGATGAATATTTAATAATAAAGTGTAAAAGTACTACTTACTCTATTAATACTGATTAATATTTAATAATAAAGTGTAAAAGCTCTACTTACTCTATTAATACTGTTTAATATTTAATAATAAAGTGTAAAAGCACTACTTACTCTATTAATACTGTTTAATATTTAATAATAAAGTGTAAAAGCACTACTTACTCTATTAATACTGTTTAATATATTAATAATAAAGTGTAAAAGCTCTACTTACTCTATTAATACTGTTTAATATTTAATAATAAAGTGTAAAAGCTCTACTTACTCTATTAATACTGATTAATATTTAATAATAAAGTGTAAAAGCTCTACTTACTCTATTATTACTGATGAATATTTAATAATAAAGTGTAAAAGTACTACTTACTCTATTAATACTGATTAATATTTAATAATAAAGTGTAAAAGCTCTACTTACTCTATTAATACTGTTTAATATTTAATAATAAAGTGTAAAAGCACTACTTACTCTATTAATACTGTTTAATATTTAATAATAAAGTGTAAAAGTACTACTTACTCTATTAATACTGTTTAATATTTAATAATAAAGTGTAAAAGTACTACATACTCTATTAATACTGATTAATATTTAATAATAAAGTGTAAAAGCTCTACTTACTCTATTAATACTGTTTAATATTTAATAATAAAGTGTAAAAGCTCTACTTACTCTATTAATACTGTTTAATATTTAATAATAAAGTGTAAAAGTACTACTTAGTCTATTAATACTGATTAATATTTAATAATAAAGTGTAAAAGCACAACTTACTCTATTAATACTGTTTAATATTTAATAATAAAGTGTTTGCTGTGTAAATAAAAACTTCCTGTCTGAATATGAAAGCTTTGTATATATAAAAATGCGCACAGGTGTATAAAACTTAAACACGGTTCAGTACGTAAGATCTTTAAATGATCATCATCAATATATTAATAGCAAAAAATTAACTGTCTGTCTGATTTCCTTTACAGGGGGACTCAGGTACTGGTCTCCTGTGGCAAGGCAGACTTTATGGGGTTCAGGTTAACGGACCTATAACATTTTGTACAGATGCAACCACTTTCATGAACGTCTGTCACAGAGAGTTTAGGAACTGGATTTTTAGAACTGCGAGTGTGTAACAGTGTGAGATACAGATGTGCATGTTCTATTAAAGAGGCCTTGTGTCTCCCTAACAGCAAAACCATGTTTGTCTCCCTGTCCTCTGTCCATCAGTCCAGATCTAAGAGAACAGAAATGAAACATGATTGAAGCGGTAGATTTAAAATGAAAGCAATAGTTTAAAAAGTCAAATAAAAATGATTTATTAAGGAAATACGTAGTGCTTGAAAAGAGCTGTGTGTGTAAGCGTGAGAGTGTACAGCAGAAGTGTGAGTGCAGTGAAAGGGAGAGAGATGTTTCTGCTGTCTCTGTGAGACTGAGTTGTGACATCATCAACAGCAGATTTTGAACCTTATATACACTAACACCTGCTGCTACTTCAAATACAGTGCTGCCTTCAAATCACTGCTACCTTAAATTACTGATACCCTAAATTTACTGCCACTTTAAATCCAATGATATCTTAAAATCTTAAAGATAAATCTCATGATACTTTAAATTCTTTAACTGAGATTCATAAATGTGCATTGGCGATGCCACGATATGTAAACTGGTAGTTGCGTATGAAGTGGGTAACATCTGCGACCTCATGAAACATTTACATAAACAACCCCAATTCTGAAAAAGTTGGGACAATGTGTAAAATGTAAATGAATGAATATAAAACAGGTAATATAATGATGTGTAAATCTCACAGAGACACATTTAATTCACAGTAGAACATAAAACACATGTCAGAAGTTAAAGTGAGGCGTTTTAACATTTTAGGAAAATTGTAAACTCATTTAGAACTTGAAGCAGCAACACGTCTCAAAATTGTTGGGACAGGATCACGTCTACCATCAACTCTTCTTTTAACAGCAGTCTGTAAACATCTGGTTAGTGAGGAGACCGACTGCTGGAGTTCTGGAGAGGAACGTTGTTCATTCTTATCTGATGTTGGATTCTAGCTGCTCAGCAGTTCTGGATCTTCTTTAGTGGATGTTTGGTTTCATGAAGCTACAAATGTTTTACTGGTGAAGGTCTGGACTGCAGGCAGGTCAGTTCAGCAGCCAGACGTATGTGGTTTATGGTCCTGCTGAAATATACGAGGTCTTCTCTGAAATAGGCGTAGCAGATGTTGCTCTGTAGATGTTCAGCACTGATAGAGTCTTTCCAGATGTGTGAGCTGCTCACGCCATAGACACTAATACAGCTCCAGACCATCAGAGATACAGACTACTGAACTGAGCCCTGATAATGTGCTGGACTGTCCCTCTCTCTCCTCTTGAGTCTGTAGGACATGCGTCCGTGGTTTCCAAAAATAAATAATTTCAAATTTTGATTAATCTGACCACAGATCAGTTTTCCATTCTGTCTCAGTCCGTGTTAAATGAGCTTTAGCCCAGAGAAGACAGCAGTGAGTCTGGATCATGTGGCTTCTTCTTTACACTGCAAGTGATTCTGAGCTCATGCAGTGATGTCCAGAACAGAATCAGACCTGTCAGCCTTGTCCCTCGCACACAGGGATTTCTCCAGATTCTCTGAATCTGTTGATGATATTACGGACTGTAGATGGTCAGATATACAAAGTCTTCCAATTTCATGTTAAGGAACATTTTTCAGTGTTTGCTGAGCTTCTGACCGTCTTTACTTCTGTGGCATAATTGCAAATATCTCCTCCAGCTTTTCGTTATTAGTACCGCTTACTTTTCCAGTCTTTCGTTTGAGATGCGCTGCTGCCATCAGGTTCTAAAGGAGTTCATCATTTTCAGGAAATGGTATAATGTCTGATATGTGTTCTATGTTCTGTTGTAAATAAAATACAAGAGATTATAAGATTTAAAAATCATTGCATTCTGGTTTTATTTACATTCATTTACATTGGAACTGGGGTCCTAAAACATTGTATGAATCTGAGACACTGCAGTGTGTTTGCTTTAGCAAAGCGGCCACGGCGTGGCTGTACAGCCTCCCAGTGCTGCAATGAATTCATATGTATAGGTGATGTTAGTTCCCCACATGAACTCCTGATAGAATACTTTTTGTTTTTAAATCACCTCTAAATCACCTTAGAAAAAAAGATAGTTTGACACCTCAGTTTCAAGAACACACTTCTTAATTAATCTGTCAATCAGAGGTGTGACTAGCATGTGATGTTTGGTTGGGCATTTGAATTATTGGTGTGGGCAAGGCAAGTTTATTTGTATAGCACCTTTCATACACAGTGGCAACTCAAAGTGCTTTGCATAAAGAAATAACAATAAGCATTAAAATAAATCAGTTTAAAGAAATAAGAAATATACAAATATTTAAAAGAAAAAAAATAATGGTGATGTTGGACTGTGTGCTGAGGTCTGTTCTTCTGGCTTATGCTTTACCATTTATCCTCATATAACAGCAAAAATGTTACTCAAATGTCCTAAATGGGATATATGTTTGTTTTTTTGCGTTTTTACAGGTGCTTAAACTTTTGAACAGTACTACACAGGTCAGCAGAGTGTCATACGAATAATAAGCCACTTTAGAGCCTCATTTAAAACCTAGTATCAACTCCATATGAATAGAAAAAAACAAAGCATTGTTCAAATGATTGGGATTGCGGTGTAAGAGTTTGAGATTGATGTATTTAATAATATAAATCCAATTTGGTTACATATAAACGTGTTACATTATTTGTGTACATATGCTGCTCCAGTACAGCTTTACATAATCAACAAGAAAGAGGAGATACCTGTAAACAAACAACATCACTGAAGTGTGTCCAAATCAATACACAAAACTAATTCCATTCCACAAACACACAGTACAAGTAATTAGTACCAAGCTTAAAAGAAGAATTACAACAGAGAGCAATAGGGAGTAAACCAGCACTGCCCAAAATATAGCCGATAGATCAGAGTTCATCAAATATCACAGTATTTTCACACAAAACAAAACACTGAAACCTTTTTTAGTAATTAGCAAAGCTGATTAACATATTTCAGTGACATAAGCATAATAAAATGCCCTGTGAAGCAGCTTATCCAATCACATACCTTATATAAAGTTAGTTCATCAGAATAGAGACTAGCTACAGGTCACAAAACCAGTAGTTTTACTGACAATTAAGGGGGGTGTCTCAAATCGCACCCTAGTTACTGTTTAGTGTTCTATTTTGTAGTGTTGTCTGAACTAGTGGACAAACAATGTACACTACTTACAGGTTGAAGCCCCACAATGCATAGCGGTTTCTTGGGAGAGGTCGTTGTCCGAATTGTCTCTACTGTCTCTCTCACTGCTCCCCTATATAGTGTTCTACACAGAGCAGTCTACGTAGTGAACGAGTTAACAAGGGGACCATTTCAGACGTAGCCAAGATCAAACCAACAGATGAAAGGAAAACAAATACAGATGACCCGTCTACATCTCATTCAACCTACATCTAATACCAAACCTCACTTCACACCACCACCACTCCACCACCCTCACTCCACCACCACTCCACCACCCTCACTCCACACCACTACATCTACATCTCATTCAACCTACATCTAATACCAAACCTCACTCCACACCACCACCACTCCACCACCTGAACACACTCCACACCACTACATCTACATCTCATTCAACCTACATCTAATACCAAACCTCACTAAACACCACCAACACTCCACCACCCTCACTTCACACCACTACATCTACATCTCATTCAACCTACATCTAATACCAAACCTCACTCCACACCACCACCACTCCACCACCTGAACACACTCCACACCACTACATCTACATCTCATTCAACCTACATCTAATACCAAACCTCACTAAACACCACCAACACTCCACCACCCTCACTTCACACCACTACATCTACATCTCATTTAACCTACATCTAATACCAAACCTCACTCCACACCACCACCACTCCACCACCCTCACTCCACACCACTACATCTACATCTCATTCAACCTACATCTAGTACCAAACCTCACTCCACACCACCTCTTCACCATCCTCACTCCACACCACCACCACTTCACTGTCCTCATTCCGTACCACCATTACTCCTCCACCCTCACTCCACATCACTGATCCACCATCCCTACTCCACTGCTATGTATATGAGGCATTTATAGGCTATGCTTTGGAGAGGTCACCAGTACCTCACTCAGACAGACTGATGTTGTAGCTGTTCAGTCCTGATCAGCACTTTACTGTTACAGTCTTCAGGATAACATCTCCTTTATCAGTCCTCAACATCAACACTCTGACAATCATCGCTATTGAAAAGTACAAACAACTTCCAAAGCTGAGAAGATGATATTCATGACACAAATATACAGCAAGCTGAGCGAGTCAGGACATCAGTGGAGAGGACAATCTCCCAAGACGGTACAAAGTAGAAAACCTGAGAGGACCCAAACTCAGACAGAAAACCAATTCTCTTCAGAGCAACACCAGAATTAATATACTAAATATACTAAATAAACCTGACTATGTGGTGGTAGTTCATGGTCATTAAATTGATTATATTTTGTATATTTTGTATGTTAAGATTTGTGAATAGAGGAAACTTTCCAATTACTCACTTCAACATCATTAAACAATAACCTAATCACAAAATAAACTAATAAAATATATTTCAAGAGACAAATATGAACAAAAACATCTCCTAGCAGTTTACAAAATTACAACAAGCATTAACTAGCTAACATGTAGGAAACAAAAAGAATAGAGGGCTAATTGTCTATCAAACATTTTTCATCCACCACAGCATCACAAATACTGTATTAGCTAAGCTGTACTTAATACAAAACGTCTTATTGCTCTTAGTCTTGTTACTGAATAAGAAGCTTCTTGACTGTTTTCACATTATATTACAAATGAAACTCGTTTACAGAACTTAATTTGGTTTAGAGGAAATATGAAGTATCCTGTTTTCCTATGGAATGTATGAGCTGCAGGCCTGTCTTGGTGTTCAGGAAATTATATATAGCTATTGTTATATATGTACGTGCAGACCTGAGATGTGTCATGGTTACACTCATTACTGCCCATTGTCACCACTGCTCTTTGAACATCTGAAAGTCTTCTCACACACAGTGATACGATTTCTCTCCTGTGTGGATGGTCTAGCGTTTTTGAAGAACTCTGCTGATCAATACTCCTTCCACGCTCTGAGCAGTCATGAGTTCGCTTCTCACTTCGTTCCTGTTTATGTTTGTGAGATGAACTAGTGTGTTCTAAAGCATGAATGCCCTACTTACATCAAATGGTAGAAAAGTGAAATGACAGAATAAACAATCTGTGTAAGCGGTCAGGCTGCACCAACAATTGCCCGCAGAGGGCGCCGGCAGCAAGGGAGTCACAGCAGGTGCAGCCCCAATCAACTGAAACCGGCTACACCTGCTGGTTCGTCTATTTAAACCTCGAGAACCAGTAGGTTAGCATCGCACCTTTGTACAGGGGTGACCAGTGTGGTAAACGAGAGCTAACCAGGCTCCACAAAAGCAAGTAGATTCAAAGAGAACATAAGGAGGAAAAGAGAGCTCAAGGCTCCAGAAAAGAAGAGCTCAAAGAAAGAAAAAAAGAAAAAGTAAAAAGAGAGCTAAAAGGCTCCAGAAAAGAAGAGCTGAAAGGAAAAAGAAAAGAGAGAGCTAACAAAGCTCCACAAATACTTATTTTCCCGTTTAAGAAAGGTGATATGTTTTCAGTTTATTCATTGAGTTAGTTATATCTGAATTAGTCTGAGTCACGCCCTTTGTTAATTTTCCCACCAAAAAAATCCCCATTGTGCTCACAAGGGTGTAATTCCATCTAGCACCTGTGCTCCTAGGTAGCTCAGTGGGAAAGCACTTGCCCTTCAATCCAGCAGTTGTGGGATCAATCCCCATGGCCACTTACTTTGCACTTGGGTCCTTCCCCCCCACTGCACTCTGACTTGAAAAAGCCAACAACCTAATTTTTACAAACTCTTCAGAGAGATAAGAAATAAAGACGAGCTGTTTTAATGGTATTTTGACACAAGGTGTGCTTGGGTTGTCTCCATTGTGTGGTGACGTATGTCATTATTGTCATAAATTGTCACAATACAATAAAATCTGCTTTCTTAAACTTATTACGTATATCATAAGCAGTTGTAGAACACTGACCAACTGCATGTTTTGTTGTAAAAAGATCAACATCAGTATTAAGTTAAAAACAAGTTTTCAAGTTTATTTGTCATTTGCACATCATGTCAGGACATAACATGCATTGAAATGTTTGGGGTGAGGCTCAGATAAACTCTACAGCAGGGCAGCATTATATATATAAAACAGTGCAAACATACAATAAATAGACAATATTAAAGTAAAAATAAGCTAAAAATATACATATAGTTATAACTGAAATATTTAAAGGACTATACAAAACACAAGATAAATACAGTACACACAAACTAGGCCCTAGGCTGGGCCACCTCCAGTAACACAGCCAGCCACCAGAGGGAGACACAGAGCCGACAAGTGGTAACCAAGGGTGATACATTTGTCTTACTTTCAAAAGTCAAGCTCCCCACAGTCTCGTGCTCAGTCCTGGTGTTTTGAGTTCTGGCAGCAGACCGGCTGGTAATTCTGGTAGAGGCTTCTTGAATATACTCTCAGGTCTCTTTCTCCAGTCTCTCTCGCGTGCATGCTCTGCGTTCCTCCTCTTTACAAAAACTCTTATTTCTCAAAAATACTCTTGTTCTTCTTTTGTTTGCCCTTTCTGAAGGAATCCCTTGCTTTTTCCTTTCACGTTTTTCCCGTGAGGAAAAAGATTTAGGAAAGAAACAGTCGTGTTTCTTTAAAGTTCACAGTGTTGTCAGTCTTTTTTTTCTGACGGTCTGACTTTATTTGTTTTCGTGGTGCTGCACTGATAAAGTGCCCCAAAGTTGCTGGTTTGAACTCTGTCTGGGTGAAGGAAGTTTAACTCAACATGATAATAATATAAATAAATAAACAAATGAAGCTGTTTGAGTCCAGAGACTGTTTTCTTTGTTTTTGGATGTTTCGTTTAAGCTCTGCGTAGCCCTACACTCAGGAAATCTCCACCACCAGAGAACAAGGGTGGCCCAAGGGTGGCCCAAGGGTGGAGTTTTCCCTTGCCTCCCAGATAAGGAGGTCTGGGTTTTAACCCCCTCAGAGTGAGTCTTCATTTCACACAAACCCTGAACTAATTTAATTCTATTCACATTTTTTGATGATGTTTTAAAAAGTTGCACTACTGTTTTTTTTCTTTACTCTATTCCAACCAAACAAAAATAAATATTGTGACATATCGTCTTTATATTTATATATTATCGACTTCCAGATGGGATATGTGTGTTGTGTCTGAAGTGGATGGGGTGTTAAGTTTTAGGTGCACACTGATCTCACTTCAGATGTGGCCAGCGACGGTGTATTTCAGACTTAATGCAATTTAATCAGACAGTCTTTGATTATTCCAATCTCAGTAATTAATGCTACCTCTATATTCATAGTGAATGAAGTTTAGTGCCCAATTAAATATGAAGTTCATTCTCACCAGTAAGGTTTGAATCATATCTCAGTATTCCACTTGTGTTATGAAAGTGTAGTGTACGAAAGGCCCTTGAATTAGTAACCTAATTTAATATTCACAAACTCCCTCTGCATTGGTCAGTCTATTATGCCGAATTTCAGCCAATCAGGAGTCTCTGTTGTAAGCAGCAGCATCATCTTGCTGGTGCAGTGAAATAGATGGTGTAATGAGCTCCGTAGCTTCTCGGAAAGACTGGACTTTATATATTGTTCACGCAGTTCTGGTGTGGATTTGAGGATTTTCAATTTGAGTCTGTGACACAAAGTAAACTAGTGTTCGTTTTATTTGGGAATGGCTTAGTTCTGTTCATATGCTATCTCATTAGCAATGTAGCTTCAGTATTTGTGCCTATATTTCACTGAATATTCGGGGGTTGGTGTTATTTCTTTGCATATTTTGTAATATGGAGCTGTTTCAGGTTAGCATTGATGGAGTAATTCTGTGAAATGTGCTAAATTTGTGTTTCTTGGTCAACTTCCCTGTGTTATTGTACTACTGCTCAGAGGCTATTGCTGTTTCTCCCTTTTCGTCCATGTGGGGGCGCTAAAATCCCATTGTGTAACCAGTAAAGCAGTTAAGGGTTAAATTATCGTTGGTGCCTTAATATAAGCTTCACCAATGCTGTAATTATTAGTTTGTTTATTCTACCTGTTGGGTGTATACACATATTTCTTTGTATTAGCTCATTTAGAGCACCATTGCTGAATGTTTATTTATTGTCTATATTTTCTGTTTATTCCAGACTCATTATTTGTCAGTCTATCTCCACTACCAAATAGTCCATGCTCCAGCCTCATTTTCAGCCCAGTCTCCTTCAATACAACATCCAGAACATCAGCCTGAGTCTCTGTGTCTTTGATGTCTTGACCGACACACAGGGGTGTTTGCTGCTAAACCTTTTATGGTATCAGCGCTTCAGCCCCTTACTTACAGGTAGTGATCCGAATCCTTGTGTTTCACATGCAGCCAAACATTTTGGGGCAGTTTTTAAAGAGCACTGATTCCAAACTATGGTGTGATGATAGCTTTGGATCATGTCTATGTTCTAGCCCATGAGAAACTGTGACAATGATACCGCCCCTGGGATTATTTCCACCACACTACAGTCGTCACATTGTCTTATGATACTTCAGAACCGAGTTGTTCTGGACTATCTTCTAGCACCCCAAGGTGGGACTTGTTCAATCATTAGACC
This sequence comes from Megaleporinus macrocephalus, assembly GCA_021613375.1. Classification (NCBI taxonomy): domain Eukaryota; kingdom Metazoa; phylum Chordata; class Actinopteri; order Characiformes; family Anostomidae; genus Megaleporinus; species Megaleporinus macrocephalus. The sequence goes on from CM038705.1 coordinate 661,797, forward strand.
TGAATGTTCCAACTGAGGCTTTAGATGAATATGTAGATGAAATATAAGATTCATGTGATCATCTCCACCATATAAATAAGACTGAAGCAAATTTCCTAACCACTAGGTTAGGTTCCTGTTGGGTGCATTCTCCACCTGTTAAGATGACCTTAATTTCTTTTTCAAATATGAAATGTTAACACTAGACTTTGAATAATGACTATATACTGATTTAATGCTAATGTTTGTACAACAATTTTGGTGAATCATTGAATAACAAGTAAAATGTTATAAGCTATTAATGTCTTTTATATAAATATGATTTGTACATGAATATTATGTTAGTTGTTATTTGCTCTTAATGTTCACATCGTACTGTCCCAATTCTTAAATTATGTTATTTAACACATTCATAAACTACTTAATTCACTCTAAATTTCCCCGTAGGTGTGTGTGTTGTGGTGTGGGTGCGTAGGTGTGAGTGAGTAAGTGTGTGTTGGCCATGCAATGGACTGGTGACCTGTCCATGGTGTACCCCGCCTTCACCTGATGGTGCTGGGATTAGCTCCAACCCCGCCCCGTGACCCCGACTAGCAGGATAAAGTGGAAGATAATGGATGGATGGATAAACGACTTATTTATATATAAAATAAAATGCTCGTTATCATTACTATCATTAGTTAATAATTAATTGAGACATTACTTAAGAATTTTGTATTAAATAAAAAAATACTTCATAATAACTAAACTTGTGTTAATTCCTATGTTTTTACTGTCCTAAGTTAATCCAGGAAGTTTTTTTTCATCAAAGCAACATATTGCAAATGAAGAATTTGCACAAAACATTGTGTAAAAATGTGATTTTATTGGAGGATGTTCTTTGCAAAGTGATGTTTTCTTTCAACAAGTTACTGTATTCATAGCCTCTCAGACCAAAGGAAGATAATTCTCTATAGAAATAACTCTCCACTGAAATTATACACACAGGTGAAAATAATCACATTAACCCGCATCCCCTTAAAATCAATACAGTACTTTCATCTGGACACAATAACAAACACTAACACAACTACTGAAACGACAGCCTCTAGTGTATTCATACATTTTTGTAAACAATACGTAAATCAAGTGCTTTACATTTGTGGATAAAATACTTGGTCAATACTTGGTCTGGCCTAAGAATCTATATATTTTCCTCTATGTTTTATGTATTATTCATCATGATTATCCTTTATTGTCTATTCATTACTATACAGTTTTCAGTATAAATACTTGATACTAAAAACAGAAGTAAGGAATAACAGAACTGAAAGTAGCTGATGTAAAAGATACAGCACTTTTAGAAGAAACCAAAAGGTGCTTGTTAGCAGGTCATAAACTGATAAAGGAAACTAAGGTCTTTGTTACCTGATAAAGAATAATGATCAAACAGAAACTAATTGTAACAGCTTTGGCTTTGTGCCTAGAACTATGAGTGATACGGCCTGATGGTTATTTATTATTTTTTTTATTGTTGTCACCTGAAACAATAGGGACAAATTAGCCAAAATTCAGCAAAATGATTGCCAATCAAGTTAAAACTCTTCCTGAACCAGAAAAAGACTAAAAAACAAATTAATGCTAATTAAAGTCTTAATGTTTTGTAAACACATGGTATTTTTCTGCCTCTCTTGGTGTCTATAAAATCACTGTGATTTTTAAATTGTATGCAAGGTAGCTTCAGGGACCGCAACATCGTCCTTCTAGATCTTGCAAGTTTAACAGCTCCTTTCAGAACAGCTGTCTGAGCTTCAGTAGGGCAAAGTACCGTACACTGTGATCCAAACTTCTCTCTGACAAACATATTTACGAATGGATTCAGAGCAAATCCTCCAACTAAGAAGATGTAGCTGATCTTCAGGTGGGGTTTGTTCAGTACCTCTCTGATCATACGTTCAATGACTGTCAGACAGTCACCATGTAGGGATCTCAGCTTTTCCTGAGATATTACTATTGATCCACTGTCCCACTCAGCATCATCACTGATTCCACTAAAGTAATCCTCCATGTCTTTTTCTTTCTTGGCGATCTCTCGTAAGCTAGCAGGACATGGCACTAATATATCTTCACTGAAATGTTTACAGGATGAAAAATCGTACATCAACCTCTGCAGCTCATTGAGATGATTTTCCTGAAACTCATCAAATACTTCATCAGAGAAGATCTTTCTGAGGAACAGGATGAAGTTCTTGTCCACTGTCTGTCCACCCATGTCATTTGCTGAAACTTTATGCAGCTCCTTCAGACGACCTTCTTCCACCACCTCCTGAACTGTGATGTCAATGGTTCCACCTTAAAAGAGCAAACATAAATGGTTAAAATCTTACAAAACAACAACAACAGAAATCCCACTGCAGTAACACTGGCCTGTAAAAAGTGATATAAACAGTATTATATACTTGCAAAAAAAAAAATAATAATCCTTTGACATGTATTTGATTGTGGACACTCATGACCACAAGATATTTTATGTTTTTTTCTGATCAACTTCAACTTATTGTGAATAAAGTAGATCATATCTTGAGTTCCAGTTTGAAGAACAATGTTTATTTCCAGAATTCTCCTGGACGCCCCAGACATTATATTAATTTATTAAATGTATGTTTATACATTTATGTATAAAGTAAATTAAACAGTATGAGGAGGAGACTATCCACATACCTCCACAGTCAACCACCATGTACTGTTTTTCTAAAGTATCTATTTTCTCTGTTTCATCAAAAAATCCTTCCACAAAGTCTTCACGTCGTAGCTGTTAACAAAATACAGATGCAGCCTCTGGTTCCAGAGCTATAATCAGCCTTTCTGAATCAGATTCTCTCACCAGACCAGCCTAAACACATAAAGATATGTTTAATGTAAATCCAGATCTACAATCAGTCTAAACACAAAGATATGTTTAATATAAATCTACAGATCTACAATCAGTCTAAACACATAAAGATATGTTTAATGTAAATCCAGATCTACAATCAGTCTAAACACATAAAGATATGTTTAATATAAATCTACAGATCTACAATCAGTCTAAACACATAAAGATATGTTTAATATACATCTCCAGATCTACAATCAGTACAAACACATAAAGATATGTTTAATATAAATCTACAGATCTACAATCAGTCTAAACACAAAGATATGTTTAATATAAATCTACAGATCTACAATCAGTCTAAACACGAAGATATGTTTAATATAAATCTACAGATCTACAATCAGTCTAAACACGAAGATATGTTTAATATAAATCTACAGATCTACAATCAGTCTAAACACATAAAGATATGTTTAATATAAATCTACAGATCTACAATCAGTCTAAACACATAAAGATATGTTTAATATAAATCTACAGATCTACAATCAGTCTAAACACATAAAGATATGTTTAATATAAATCTACAGATCTACAATCAGTCTAAACACAAAAAGATATGTTTAATATAAATCTACAGATCTACAATCAGTCTAAACACATTAAGATATGTTTAATATAAATCTACAGATCTACAATCAGTCTAAACACATAAAGATATGTTTAATATAAATCTACAGATCTACAATCAGTCTAAACACATAAAGATATGTTTAATATAAATCTACAGATCTACAATCAGTCTAAACACATAAAGATATGTTTAATATAAATCCAGATCTACAATCAGTCTAAACACATAAAGATATGTTTAATATAAATCTACAGATCTACAATCAGTCTAAACACATAAAGATGTTTAATATAAATCTACAGATCTACAATCAGTCTAAACACAAAAAGATATGTTTAATATAAATCTACAGATCTACAATCAGTCTAAACACATAAATATATGTTTAATATAAATCTACAGATCTACAATCAGTCTAAACACATAAAGATATGTTTAATATACATCTACAGATCTACAATCAGTCTAAACACAAAAAGATATGTTTAATATAAATCTACAGATCTACAATCAGTCTTAACACATAAAGATATGTTTAATATAAATCTACAGATCTACAATCAGTCTAAACACATAAAGCTATGTTTAATATAAATCTACAGATCTACAATCAGTCTAAACACATAAAGCTATGTTTAATATAAATCTACAGATCTACAATCAGTCTAAACACATAAAGATATGTTTAATATAAATCTACAGATCTACAATCAGTCTAAACACATAAAGATATGTTTAATATAAATCTACAGATCTACAATCAGTCTAAACACATAAAGATATGTTTAATATAAATCCAGATCTACAATCAGTCTAAACACATAAAGATATGTTTAATATAAATCTACAGATCTACAATCAGTCTAAACACATAAAGATGTTTAATATAAATCTACAGATCTACAATCAGTCTAAACACAAAAAGATATGTTTAATATAAATCTACAGATCTACAATCAGTCTAAACACATAAATATATGTTTAATATAAATCTACAGATCTACAATCAGTCTAAACACATAAAGATATGTTTAATATACATCTACAGATCTACAATCAGTCTAAACACAAAAAGATATGTTTAATATAAATCTACAGATCTACAATCAGTCTTAACACATAAAGATATGTTTAATATAAATCTACAGATCTACAATCAGTCTAAACACATAAAGCTATGTTTAATATAAATCTACAGATCTACAATCAGTCTAAACACATTAAGATATGTTTAATATAAATCCAGATCTACAATCAGTCTAAACACATAAAGATATGTTTAATATAAATCTACAGATCTACAATCAGTCTAAACACATAAAGATGTTTAATATAAATCTACAGATCTACAATCAGTCTAAACACAAAAAGATATGTTTAATATAAATCTACAGATCTACAATCAGTCTAAACACAAAAAGATATGTTTAATATAAATCTACATATCTACAATCAGTCTAAACACAAAGATATGTTTAATATAAATCTACAGATCTACAATCAGTCTAAACACATAAAGATATGTTTAATATAAATCCAGATCTACAATCAGTCTAAACACATAAATATATGTTTAATATAAATCTACAGATCTACAATCAGTCTAAACACATAAAGATGTTTAATATAAATCTACAGATCTACAATCAGTCTAAACACAAAAAGATATGTTTAATATAAATCTACAGATCTACAATCAGTCTAAACACATAAAGATATGTTTAATATAAATCCAGATCTACAATCAGTCTAAACACATAAAGATATGTTTAATATAAATCTACAGATCTACAATCAGTCTAAACACATAAAGATGTTTAATATAAATCTACAGATCTACAATCAGTCTAAACACAAAAAGATATGTTTAATATAAATCTACAGATCTACAATCAGTCTTAACACATAAAGATATGTTTAATATAAATCTACAGATTAGTGTAGAACGTAGGACTACGATTAGAACGTAGAACTGTAGATCTACAATCAGTCTAAACACATAAAGATATGTTTAATATAAATCCAGATCTACAATCAGTCTAAATACATAAATATATGTTTAATATAAATCTACAGATCTACAATCAGTCTAAACACATAAAGATGTTTAATATAAATCTACAGATCTACAATCAGTCTAAACACAAAAAGATATGTTTAATATAAATCCAGATCTACAATCAGTCTAAATACATAAATATATGTTTAATATAAATCTACAGATCTACAATCAGTCTAAACACAAAGATATGTTTAATATAAATCCAGATCTACAATCAGTCTAAATACATAAATATATGTTTAATATAAATCTACAGATCTACAATCAGTCTAAACACATAAAGATGTTTAATATAAATCTACAGATCTACAATCAGTCTAAACACATAAAGATATGTTTAATATAAATCTACAGATCTATAATCAGTCTAAACACATGAAGATATGTTTAATATAAATCTACAGATCTACAATCAGTCTAAACACAAAAAGATATGTTTAATATAAATCTACAGATCTACAATCAGTCTAAACACATAAAGATGTTTAATATAAATCTACAGATCTACAATCAGTCTAAACACAAAAAGATATGTTTAATATAAATCTACAGATCTACAATCAGTCTTAACACATAAAGATATGTTTAATATAAATCTACAGATCTACAATCAGTCTAAACACATAAAGATGTTTAATATAAATCTACAGATCTACAATCAGTCTAAACACAAAAAGATATGTTTAATATAAATCTACAGATCTACAATCAGTCTAAATACATAAATATATGTTTAATATAAATCTACAGATCTACAATCAGTCTAAACACAAAGATATGTTTAATATAAATCTACAGATCTACAATCAGTACAAACACATAAAGATATGTTTAATATAAATCTACAGATCTACAATCAGTACAAACACATAAAGATATGTTTAATATAAATCTACAGATCTACAATCAGTCTAAACACAAAAAGATATGTTTAATATAAATCTACAGATCTACAATCAGTCTAAACACATAAAGATGTTTAATATAAATCTACAGATCTACAATCAGTCTAAACACATAAAGATGTTTAATATAAATCTACAGATCTACAATCAGTCTAAACACAAAAAGATATGTTTAATATAAATCTACATATCTACAATCAGTCTAAACACAAAGATATGTTTAATATAAATCTACAGATCTACAATCAGTCTAAACACATAAAGATATGTTTAATATAAATCCAGATCTACAATCAGTCTAAACACATAAATATATGTTTAATATAAATCTACAGATCTACAATCAGTCTAAACACATAAAGATGTTTAATATAAATCTACAGATCTACAATCAGTCTAAACACAAAAAGATATGTTTAATATAAATCTACAGATCTACAATCAGTCTAAACACATAAAGATATGTTTAATATAAATCCAGATCTACAATCAGTCTAAACACATAAAGATATGTTTAATATAAATCTACAGATCTACAATCAGTCTAAACACATAAAGATGTTTAATATAAATCTACAGATCTACAATCAGTCTAAACACAAAAAGATATGTTTAATATAAATCTACAGATCTACAATCAGTCTTAACACATAAAGATATGTTTAATATAAATCTACAGATTAGTGTAGAACGTAGGACTACGATTAGAACGTAGAACTGTAGATCTACAATCAGTCTAAACACATAAAGATATGTTTAATATAAATCCAGATCTACAATCAGTCTAAATACATAAATATATGTTTAATATAAATCTACAGATCTACAATCAGTCTAAACACATAAAGATGTTTAATATAAATCTACAGATCTACAATCAGTCTAAACACAAAAAGATATGTTTAATATAAATCCAGATCTACAATCAGTCTAAATACATAAATATATGTTTAATATAAATCTACAGATCTACAATCAGTCTAAACACAAAGATATGTTTAATATAAATCCAGATCTACAATCAGTCTAAATACATAAATATATGTTTAATATAAATCTACAGATCTACAATCAGTCTAAACACATAAAGATGTTTAATATAAATCTACAGATCTACAATCAGTCTAAACACATAAAGATATGTTTAATATAAATCTACAGATCTATAATCAGTCTAAACACATGAAGATATGTTTAATATAAATCTACAGATCTACAATCAGTCTAAACACAAAAAGATATGTTTAATATAAATCTACAGATCTACAATCAGTCTAAACACATAAAGATGTTTAATATAAATCTACAGATCTACAATCAGTCTAAACACAAAAAGATATGTTTAATATAAATCTACAGATCTACAATCAGTCTTAACACATAAAGATATGTTTAATATAAATCTACAGATCTACAATCAGTCTAAACACATAAAGATGTTTAATATAAATCTACAGATCTACAATCAGTCTAAACACAAAAAGATATGTTTAATATAAATCTACAGATCTACAATCAGTCTAAATACATAAATATATGTTTAATATAAATCTACAGATCTACAATCAGTCTAAACACAAAGATATGTTTAATATAAATCTACAGATCTACAATCAGTACAAACACATAAAGATATGTTTAATATAAATCTACAGATCTACAATCAGTACAAACACATAAAGATATGTTTAATATAAATCTACAGATCTACAATCAGTCTAAACACAAAAAGATATGTTTAATATAAATCTACAGATCTACAATCAGTCTAAACACATAAAGATGTTTAATATAAATCTACAGATCTACAATCAGTCTAAACACATAAAGATGTTTAATATAAATCTACAGATCTACAATCAGTCTAAACACAAAAAGATATGTTTAATATAAATCTACAGATCTACAATCAGTCTTAACACATAAAGATATGTTTAATATAAATCCAGATCTACAATCAGTCTAAATACATAAATATATGTTTAATATAAATCTACAGATCTACAATCAGTCTAAACACATAAATATATGTTTAATATAAATCTACAGATCTACAATCAGTCTAAACACATAAAGATATGTTTAATATAAATCTACAGATCTACAATCAGTCTAAACACATAAAGATATGTTTAATATAAATCTACAGATCTACAATCAGTCTAAACACATAAAGATATGTTTAATATAAATCTACAGATCTACAATCAGTCTAAACACATTAAGATATGTTTAATATAAATCCAGATCTACAATCAGTCTAAGCACATAAAGATATGTTTAATATAAATCTACAGATCTACAATCAGTCTAAACACATAAAGATATGTTTAATATAAATCTACAGATCTACAATCAGTCTAAACACAAAAAGATATGTTTAGTATAAATCTACAGATCTACAATCAGTCTAAACACATTAAGATATGTTTAATATAAATCCAGATCTACAATCAGTCTAAACACATAAATAAATCTTGAGTTATATTAATTATATTATATTATATTAATATTATATTAATAATATTTAAGACTGAAAATCGTCCACTGATAATTTTATTGTATAATAATTTGATGTTGAAGTTGTTTTGATCAGAATACAGGAAAGTAATATCTCTGGTATGTAATCTTACCTCTGTAGCTGCTTCTCTCATGAACTGTTTAGCTGCTTCACTCCAAATGGCTGGAACTGTTAAAACCCACGTAGCATCAGAGGCAGAGAACTTCACTCCATGTAAGTGGTCTCCAATCGTCTTCAGAGCGTGATCTTTCATAAACCTCAGACTCTCAGAGAACACTTTCATAGCTCTCATCTTTTTACCAGCTCTGTCTTTTATCTTCAGATCTCTGTGTAACTCCTGAGAAATAATTATATATACTCAGCAATCACGTATGTGAGTAACTGTTAAATATTAAACAGATACAAACAGAAGAATATATCTTACCTTGTCGTAGAGCTCCATCTTGAAGTTCTCAAAGAAGAACAGTTTCTGAGTCTTGGTTCTTGGTGTGTGTTTAGTGTATGTCATTACAGCATCATAACCAAAGCTTAAAAACTGTTCATCTTCACCAAACAAAATGCAGGTAGGTGTTTTTATGGTATCATAACTGTATTCTAAACCCCATTTAACCACCCGATACTGATCTGATCCTCTCAACTGGAAGCAGTAGCCGCTGAACACTGTGCCAAAGTCAACAGCAATAACTACCTTACAGTCTTTTTCTGGACGATATATCTGGTTCTCCATTTCTGGACGATTTATCTGGTTCTCCATTTCTGGACGTTGTTTCTGATTTTCTGTTTCTGGATGATGAATCTGTTTATCTGTTTCTCCAACACAAAAGGAACCAGATAATCAGCTGAAAGACACAGACACACATTTATAAGCATCATTTGCTTTCAGTTTGTCAGTCCAGCCCAGTGGGCGTTCCTGAGGTATAAAAAGACCAGAAGCAGCTTCATTCCTTCACTGATCTTACCTGTTTCACATTCAGCTGACTTCTTCAACTCTACAATATTAGACACAGCTCCAGGAGTCAGTATGTACATTTACACAGCTGATCTAAGATTAAACACATTTCACTTAATAATTCTTTGATTTCTCTTTTTTAAAGTTTCCATAGTCGATCATATGTAAAACAAAAACGTTGTCACCATTTGAGAAAGCATCTCTCTCATATGACATGCCACTGTAAATCAGTACAAACAAGTACACTGCTCAGACTACAACCTATATCTTTCAAGATGGCGCCCACCGTGGCAGACGTCTTTGTGTGTTTCTTCCGGTAGTTATTTATTATTTATTTTGTCTTTAGTTTTTATTTTAAATGTACAGTAACATCCGGAACATTTAGCTACAGTAGAGACTCTCCTGGAGATGAACTTACCTTCAGCCTTTCTGACTTCAGCTTTCTGTTACGCTCACACTCGCACTCCACCAGCACCGCGCAAGGCCCAGCAGCACCGGCCTCGGGTGAGCGGCGCAGCCGACGAACAGAGCGGCCAAGACGGAAGCGGGGTAAGAGAGGTGGGCTACATGCTAGGCTAAAGGCGAGAGCTACGCGGCCACCGCTACCTAGCCTGTTGCTAGCTAATGTTCGCTCCCTCGAAAACAAGCTGGATGAGCTGAGAACCAGAATAACAGCTCAGCGTGAGATCAGAGAGTGTTGTGCTCTGGTCTTCACAGAAACCTGGCTTTCTGGCAACACGCCAGAATCAGCGATCCAGCTCACTCCGTTCACCGCGGCGACCGCACGGCAGCGTCGGGAAAGAACAAAGGCGGCGGTGTCTGTGTTTACGTAAACAACGCGTGGTGTTCAGACGTAAAGACAGTTGAAAAACTGTGTCTAGCGGACTCAGAGCTGCTGATGGTGAAGTGCAGACCCCACTATCTGCCGAGAGAGTTTAGCGGTGTGTTTATTCTGGCTGTTTACATTCCGCCTCGCGCGAACTCCGCTGCGGCGCTGGGGCTGCTGCATGACGTCATCAGTAAACAAGAGACCGCGCACCCGGACGCCGTGTTTATTGTTGCCGGCGACTTTAATCATTGCAACCGACGAGGGAGAACAACTTACTCGACCAAGTCTACAGCAACGTGAGGGGGGCCTACAGAGCTGTGCCTCGGCCACACTTCGGACAGTCCGATCACATCTCCGTCTTCCTCTACCCAGCATACAGACAACTCCTCAAGCGGTCACTTCCAGTGAGTAAACTGTTAAAGTGTGGAATGAAGAAACTGATTCAGTGCTTCAGGACTGCTTTGACAGTACAAACTGGGATGTGTTTAGAACTGCTGCTGTGAGAGAGGATGGTTCTGTTGATCTAGAGGACTATGCTTCTGGGGTAACTGGCTACATCAGCAGCTGCATTGAAACCATTGTCCCTTCAAAGCGCAGCATAAAGTACCCCAAACAAAAACCATGGATAAATGGTGAAGTTCGGTCCATGCTACGTGCTCGCCAGACTGCATTTCTCTCTGGCAACGCTGATGAACACAAAAGGTCTAGATACGACCTGCGTAGATCTATCAGAGAAGCTAAGAGACAGTACAGGCTGAAGCTGGTTGGTGATACGGACTGCACCGTATCACCAACCATCAACAAACAAGCAGCGCACTCACAACCAGCCATTCTGCATTGCCTGATGAGCTGAATGAGTTCTATGCTCGCTTCGATGTCTTCAACCTTGACCAACTGAAGGACATTGCGGCGAGAGAGAGCCTACAGAACCCATCACTCATTGTAACAGTGGATGTGCGCAGGAACCTGATGAGAATCAACCCACGCAGAGCAGCAGGCCCAGACAACATCCCCGGGCGTGCGCTCAGGGTTTGCTCATCAGAACTGGCTGATGTGTTTGTAGACATATTCAATCTGTCACTCACACAAGCTTTTGTGCCATCCTGTTTTAAGACCACCACCATCGTGCCCCTCCCAAAGAAAAGTAATGTGAGATGCCTAAATGACTATCGCCCTGTTGCACTCACTTCAATCGTGATGAAGTGCTTCGAGAGGATAGTCAAGACTCACATCCAGAAGACCATTCCCAACACTATAGATCCTTTACAGTTCGCATACCGCCGGAACCGGTCTACAGACGACGCAATCAACGCTGCTCTTCACAAAGCCCTCACACACCTGGAGCCCTCACACACCTGGAGCCCTCACACACCTGGAGCCCTCACACACCTGGAGCCCTCACACACCTGGAGCCCTTACACACCTGAAGCCCTCACACACCTGGAGTCTGAGGGAATGCAGACTCCAGAATGCAGCAGCACGGCTCGTTTTCAATCTTCCCAAGTTCACTCATGTCACTCCACTGCTGTGCTCCCTTCACTGGCTTCCTGTAGCTGCTCGCATTCAGTTTAAAGTTCTGATGCCTACAAAGCCAAGACTGGACCAGCTCCTCCTGACCTTATGGCAATGTTCAAAAGTCGAACCGCACCTCGAGCCCTTCGCGCTTCAAGTACGGCTCAGCTTGACCCGCCATCACTCAAGATTCATGGAAGACACGCAACAAGACGCTTCTCTGTCCTGGAGCCCAGATGGTGGAACGAACTTCCACTGGCTGTCCGAACAGCGAACTCTCTCGCGGTCTTCAAACTCAGACTGAAGACCACCGTCTCTTTGTAAAGCACTTATAATCACTGATCTACTGAAGTACTGTAAACTGTAATTGCACTTTATCTTCTAGGAGCACTGACTAAGTTCTGCACTTGTACTGTATGTAGTCTTGAATTTGTTCTCTTCTCTGTAGGTGTTCTGTAGGTGTAGGTGTAGGTGTTCTGTAGGTGTAGGTGTTCTGTAGGTGTTCTGTAGGTGTAGGTGTAGGTGTTCTGTAGGTGTAGGTGTTCTGTAGGTGTAGGTGTTCTGTAGGTGTTCTGTAGGTGTAGGTGTTCTGTAGGTGTTTTGTTGGTGTTCTGTAGGTGTAGGTGTTCTGTAGGTGTTCTGTAGGTGTTCTGTTGGTGTAGGTGTTCTGTAGGTGTTTTGTAGGTGTAGGTGTTCTGTAGGTGTATGTGTAGGTGTTCTGTAGGTGTAGATGTTCTGTAGGTGTAGGTGTAGGTGTTCTGTAGGTGTAGATGTTCTGTAGGTGTAGGTGTAGGTGTTCTGTAGGTGTAGGTGTTCTGTAGGTGTAGATGTTCTGTAGGTGTAGGTGTTCTGTAGGTGTTCTGTAGGTGTAGATGTTCTGTAGGTGTAGGTGTAGGTGTTCTGTAGGTGTAGGTGTTCTGTAGGTGTAGATGTTCTGTAGGTGTAGGTGTAGGTGTTCTGTAGGTGTAGGTGTTCTGTAGGTGTTCTGTAGGTGTTCTGTAGGTGTAGGTGTTCTGTAGGTGTAGGTGTTCTGTAGGTGTAGGTGTAGGTGTTCTGTAGGTGTTCTGTAGGTGTTCTGTAGGTGTAGGTGTTCTGTAGGTGTAGGTGTTCTGTAGGTGTTCTGTAGGTGTAGGTGTTCTGTAGGTGTAGGTGTTCTGTAGGTGTTCTGTAGGTGTAGGTGTTCTGTAGGTGTAGGTGTTCTGTAGGTGTAGGTGTATCAGTCTTGCTAGGTATCAGCACTGGCCCTGTGTTTATGGCATTGTTTGAGTTTAAGAGTAGTCTGGACTTTTTGTTTGTACTAGATAGAGATTCATACTCTAACTGAACACTAAGCACTTTTGTAAGTCGCTCTGGATAAGAGCGTCTGCTAAATGCCATAAATGTAAATGTAATGGGAGGAGGATGTTAAGTCTGAGGGGGATGTTAAGTCTGAGAGGGATGTTAAGTTTGAGAGGGATGTTAAGTCTGAGGAGGATGTTAAGTCTGAGGAGGATGTTAAGTCTGAGGAGGATGTTAAGTCTGAGAGGGATGTTTAGTCTGAGAGGGATGTTAAGTCTGAGGGGGATGTTTAGTCTGAGGAGGATGTTAAGTCTGAGGAGGATGTTAAGTCTGAGAGGGATGTTAAGTCTGAGAGGGATGTTAAGTCTGAGAGGGATGTTAAGTCTGAGAGGGATGTTTAGTCTGAGGAGGATGTTAAGTCTGAGGGGGATGTTTAGTCTGAGAGGGATGTTAAGTCTGAGGGGGATGTTAAGTCTGAGGAGGATGTTAAGTCTGAGAGGGATGTTAAGTCTGAGGGGGATGTTAAGTCTGAGGAGGATGTTAAGTCTGAGGAGGATGTTAAGTCTGAGAGGGATGTTAAGTCTGAGGGGGATGTTAAGTCTGAGGAGGATGTTAAGTCTGAGAGGGATGTTAAGTCTGAGAGGGATGTTTAGTCTGAGAGGGATGTTAAGTCTGAGGAGGATGTTTAGTCTGAGGAGGATGTTAAGTCTGAGAGGGATGTTAAGTCTGAGGGGGATGTTAAGTCTGAGGAGGATGTTAAGTCTGAGAGGGATGTTAAGTCTGAGGGGGATGTTAAGTCTGAGAGGGATGTTAAGTCTGAGGAGGATGTTAAGTCTGAGAGGGATGTTAAGTCTGAGGAGGATGTTAAGTCTGAGGGGGATGTTAAGTCTGAGGAGGATGTTAAGTCTGAGAGGGATGTTTAGTCTGAGGAGGATGTTAAGTCTGAGGGGGATGTTAAGTCTGAGAGGGATGTTTAGTCTGAGGAGGATGTTAAGTCTGAGAGGGATGTTAAGTCTGAGGGGGATGTTAAGTCTGAGGAGGATGTTAAGTCTGAGAGGGATGTTAAGTCTGAGAGGGATGTTAAGTCTGAGAGGGATGTTTAGTCTGAGGAGGATGTTAAGTCTGAGGGGGATGTTAAGTCTGAGGAGGATGTTAAGTCTGAGAGGGATGTTAAGTCTGAGGAGGATGTTAAGTCTGAGAGGGATGTTTAGTCTGAGGAGGATGTTAAGTCTGAGAGGGATGTTAAGTCTGAGAGGGATGTTTAGTCTGAGGAGGATGTTAAGTCTGAGGGGGATGTTAAGTCTGAGGAGGATGTTAAGTCTGAGAGGGATGTTAAGTCTGAGGAGGATGTTAAGTCTGAGAGGGATGTTAAGTCTGAGGGGGATGTTAAGTCTGAGGAGGATGTTAAGTCTGAGGAGGATGTTTAGTCTGAGGAGGATGTTAAGTCTGAGAGGGATGTTAAGTCTGAGGGGGATGTTAAGTCTGAGGAGGATGTTAAGTCTGAGGAGGATGTTAAGTCTGAGGGGGATGTTAAGTCTGAGGAGGATGTTTAGTCTGAGAGGGATGTTAAGTCTGAGAGGGATGTTAAGTCTGAGAGGGATGTTAAGTCTGAGAGGGATGTTTAGTCTGAGGAGGATGTTAAGTCTGAGAGGGATGTTAAGTCTGAGGAGGATGTTAAGTCTGAGGGGGATGTTTAGTCTGAGAGGGATGTTAAGTCTGAGAGGGATAATTAGTCTGAGAGGGATGTTAAGTCTGAGGAGGATGTTAAGTCTGAGGGGGATGTTAAGTCTGAGAGGGATGTTTAGTCTGAGGGGGATGTTAAGTCTGAGGAGGATGTTAAGTCTGAGAGGGATGTTAAGTCTGAGAGGGATGTTAAGTCTGAGGAGGATGTTAAGTCTGAGAGGGATGTTAAGTCTGAGGAGGATGTTAAGTCTGAGGGGGATGTTAAGTCTGAGGGGGATGTTAAGTCTGAGGGGGATGTTTAGTCTGAGAGGGATGTTAAGTCTGAGAGGGATGTTAAGTCTGAGAGGGATGTTAAGTCTGAGAGGGATGTTTAGTCTGAGGAGGATGTTAAGTCTGAGAGGGATGTTAAGTCTGAGGAGGATGTTAAGTCTGAGGGGGATGTTTAGTCTGAGAGGGATGTTAAGTCTGAGAGGGATAATTAGTCTGAGAGGGATGTTAAGTCTGAGGAGGATGTTAAGTCTGAGGGGGATGTTAAGTCTGAGAGGGATGTTTAGTCTGAGGGGGATGTTAAGTCTGAGGAGGATGTTAAGTCTGAGAGGGATGTTAAGTCTGAGAGGGATGTTAAGTCTGAGGAGGATGTTAAGTCTGAGAGGGATGTTAAGTCTGAGGAGGATGTTAAGTCTGAGAGGGATGTTAAGTCTGAGAGGGATGTTAAGTCTGAGGGGGATGTTAAGTCTGAGGAGGATGTTTAGTCTGAGGGGGATGTTAAGTCTGAGGGGGATGTTAAGTCTGAGGAGGATGTTAAGTCTGAGGGGGATGTTAAGTCTGAGGAGGGATGTTAAGTCTGAGGAGGATGTTAAGTCTGAGAGGGATGTTAAGTCTGAGAGGGATGTTTAGTCTGAGGGGGATGTTAAGTCTGAGGAGGATGTTAAGTCTGAGAGGGATGTTAAGTCTGAGAGGGATGTTAAGTCTGAGGGGGATGTTAAGTCTGAGAGGGATGTTTAGTCTGAGGGGATGTTAAGTCTGAGGGGGATGTTAAGTCTGAGGAGGATGTTTAGTCTGAGGGGGATGTTAAGTCTGAGGGGGATGTTAAGTCTGAGGGGATGTTAAGTCTGAGGAGGATGTTAAGTCTGAGAGGGATGTTAAGTCTGAGGGGGATGTTAAGTCTGAGAGGGATGTTAAGTCTGAGGAGGATGTTAAGTCTGAGGGGGATGTTAAGTCTGAGGAGGATGTTAAGTCTGAGAGGGATGTTAAGTCTGAGAGGGATGTTAAGTCTGAGGGGGATGTTAAGTCTGAGGAGGATGTTAAGTCTCAGGAGGATGTTAAGTCTGAGAGGGATGTTAAGTCTGAGAGGGATGTTAAGTCTGAGGGGGATGTTAAGTCTGAGGAGGATGTTAAGTCTGAGAGGGATGTTTAGTCTGAGAGGGATGTTAAGTCTGAGGAGGATGTTAAGTCTGAGGAGGATGTTTAGTCTGAGGGG
>CM038705.1:688485-695985 GCA_021613375.1 Megaleporinus macrocephalus
GAGCAGGATGTGGGTGGGTGCGGGAGCAGGATGTGGGTGGGTGCAGGCTGTGGGTGTTTGAGGACCAGATGTTGCTGGTTTTTGGCAGAGCAGATGGAACTCGAGTGGGCGCGGGATTAAACCAGCGGGAGGCGTGTCTGCAGATTTCTTTAAGGAACTGAAAGTGCTCTAAAAATGGAAGCGGTAA
Organism: Megaleporinus macrocephalus; assembly: GCA_021613375.1. Taxonomy (NCBI): domain Eukaryota; kingdom Metazoa; phylum Chordata; class Actinopteri; order Characiformes; family Anostomidae; genus Megaleporinus; species Megaleporinus macrocephalus. The sequence goes on from CM038705.1 coordinate 688,673, forward strand.
TAAAATAAAGAGTGGACACAAAAACTCTCGGAGCTCTGATATTATATCTACTCGAGGTTTTTACAGAACGCTGAAGAAACGAGTGCAAGTTCATCTACAAAGCTGCAGGAAATGTACCGTTAAAGTGAGAAGAATCAAACGAACCCTGAACTTTATCTTCACCTGAATGTGTCTGCAGAACATGTACCCTGAAAGAACATTCATATTTCTCTACATTTACACCACCAGTTTAAACCTGTAATGAAGACCGAACTACAGTAAACAGTGCCCAATTGTTTTCCAGGTGCTTGTCCAACCATACAATCCATAAAACGTTCATCAAAAATCCAAACAAGTTGAATTCTTTGTTATTATACCCGACTGAGCTTCAAATTCATCTTCACCTTCAAGAAATATGAAAGCTTATGTTGGATTTTTTTTTTATGCCCGCATGAAAATCGACATGAAAACTTGCCAAACTGCCAAACCCACAAATCCAAAAACTGGATCTTCTCAGAAAGCCGACGTGTGAGACGTGTCCGCAGACTCGGACCACATTGAGGTCCTGCGAGAGACCGTGCTCACTCTGCCCTTCAGCCTGGTGCTGATGGGCCTGGCCATGTCCAGCAGGTGGCGGCGAAACTTCACCCCGACGAATGCGTAGAGCACCGGGTTTATGCAGGAGTGCAGGTAGCCGAGAGTGGAGGTGGTAGTCATGGCGATGTCCAGAGATGTGGTGGTGGCGCAGACATTGCCGCTGTGGCTACTTTTGTTGGTGTGGATGGTGTCCACCAGGAGCGTGATGTTGTAGGGCGTCCAGCATATGAAGAAGGCCACCACCAAGACCACGATGACCCGCATGGCCCGCTGCTTCTGCACGCCCTGAGAGCCACTCTGTAGCTTCAGCAGGATGCAGGTGTAGCAGAAGAGCAGCACCACAGCTGGAAGCACGAAGCCCACCACGTGGTAGAGCCACCTGGAAGCGAGATGCCACCCATCATGGAGGTTCCCGGGGGCGCACCTGGTTTTATCCTCCCTTCTGGAGTCCACTTCAGCCTCCAGGTAGAGCAAGTCAGGGATGGAGAGGAGCAAAGAGAAGAACCAGACGGCCATGCAGCTGAGCTGGATCAGCCAGGGCTTCTTGCGAGAGTACATCTGCACGGCGTGGACGATGGACAGGTAGCGGTCCAGGCTGATGCAGGCCAGCAGGAAAATGCCGCAGTAGAAGTTCATCTGTAAATTTGAGGGAACGTTAATTGATGGAACCCATAAAGAGCTGGATCAGTTGGAGAAGACTTTGTGTGATGTAATGAGTGACAGCGCCGCCCCGCAGCCCCTCCCCTACCTGAAAGAGCGCCCCGGTCAGCTTGCAGAGCTCTGTGCCGAAGATCCACTCCTTCGCAGCCTCCACCGCCCACAGGGGCATGGTCAGCAGCAGCAGGATGTCGGACACGCTCAAGTGAAGGATGAAGGTGTCCGTCACGCTCCAGGTCCTCTTCTTCTGCCACAGGACCACCAGGACCAGCCCGTTACCCAGCAGCCCCACCACCACCGCCAAGGAGTACAGGACAGGGATGAAGACAGCTTCAAAGGCCATGCTGGTGCTCTGATTGCACACCGTCCCACAGCATGAGTCACCATACTCATAGTCTGAGATGTTATAATCATCTGTGATGTTAAAATCTGAGACATCAAAAGTTATCTTTCCACCCGCATCCATTTTCTGACAGAAAAAGAGAGAAAAGAATTCCGGTTAAACCACGTCCCTCCAAAACGCTGAGCTAAAAATAACTTTATCTTTAATACTACAGTGTCAGCGTTAAATATATAAAAAAACTGAATTTAAAATATTCTGGAACACGAAGTCATATCTCGAAAGTTAATAATAAAAAAAATGTTTGTAAATGACGTCACGTCTTTGTGTTGCTGTGGTGTGAACTGCAGATGGAGGTCTGTACGTGACTCTCCACATAGGGGGCGCTATCACACTCTTCCAGGACATCTGTGGTTCACTTTGTTTACAGTCTCTCCGAATCAGCTGAACTGAGAACCACGAGGAGCTTCTATCTAGAACCAGAAAGCAGCAGCAGAACTGTCTGACCTTCCGTCTGTGGTCAGGACGAGAGACTGAACTTCCAGTTTCTTGTAGCTGTAGTTTTAAACCTCTCACCAGTGACCAGTCACATCACCCCCAGACCAACTGTTCACTCTACAATACTCACTCCTACCGAGCACACGAGGGTGAAGCAGCTCCTTCACCAGTTCTCCTGTTCCACCTTAAACAGTGCAGCAGGAGCCAGAACGTACCTGCACCTCCATTTAAGGTGGAAACAGGAGAACTGGTGAAGGAGAAGCTGAGCTGATGGTGCTGAACACTGGTGGTCAGTAGGAGTGAGTATTGTAGTGTGTAAAGGTGATCTGGGGGTGAACACTGGTGGTCAGTAGGAGTGAGTATTGTAGTGTGTAAAGGTGATCTGGGGGTGAACACTGGTGGTCAGTAGGAGTGAGTATTGTATCTGCTGCTCGATAGCAGCTCATCTTTCAGTTCAGCTCAAACCTTTCTTCATCACATCAGCATCACCTCCAACATCTATTGTAACATCTCACCTCCATCTCCTCTACTCTGTTCCTCACCTCCATCTCCTCCACTCTGTTCCTCACTTCCATCTCCTCTACTCTGTTCCTCACCTCCATCTCCTCCACTCTGTTCCTCACTTCCATCTCCTCCACTCTGTTCCTCACCTCCATCTCCTCCACTCTGTTCTTCACCTCCATCTCCTCCAACATCTACTGTAACATCTCACCTTCATCTCCTCCAACATCTACTGTAACATCTCACCTCCATCTCCTCCAACATCTACTGTAACATCTCACCTCCATCTCCTCCAACATCTACTGTAACATCTCACCTCCATCTCCTCCAAAATCTACTGTAACATATCACTTTCATCTCCTCCAACATCTACTATAACATCTCACCTCCATCTCCTCCAACATCTACTGTAACATATCACTTCCATCTCCTCCAACATCTACTGTAACATATCACTTTCATCTCCTCCAACATCTACTATAACATCTCACCTCCATCTCCTCCAACATCTACTGTAACATCTCACTTCCATCTCCTCCATCTACTGTAACATCTCACCTCCATCTCCTCCAACATCTACTGTAACATCTCACCTCCATCTCCTCCAACATCTACTGAGATGTTCTGTTTGTGATGTGGAGTTTGATAATCCATACGCTCAGAATTAAAAAATTAAACGGCGTTGCTTGTTCTGACTCATAGGCACATCATCTCCACCACAGCTTCCAGCTTTATTGAGAAATGTTTATATCAAGAATAAATTCAAACACAGAAGGAAGTTCAAATAAAAGTACTTGATTAATTTAATTAATAACGTTAAGTAGAAGGTAGAACACCAAGTTGCAATGCTGTGTTATCCCAGGTGGTTGCTAACATGTTGCTACACCAATGCTAGAAGAAATAGAAGACCAATAAAATATATATATGTTTGGTTGCCCCAAAACACTTAAACACTTCAGTCTACACTGTAGAACATATGATTATTGCTTATTATAATTAATAACAGCAGTTGATTATTAAAAGTTCTAAACGTTTCTGTGTATAAATTTAGGAGGCGAGGCTGTGAGGCTGATACTTCCTCTTTCTGCAGGTGACCGGGCTCAGACTGCTGGGTGAGGATGTGGTTTGGTAAGTGGGGAGATGTCAGCGTGATAAGTCTCGTTAACCCTCACCCGAAGTTCTCCTGCTCTAATTTGGAAGTATGCGGTGATGTACAGTTTGCAGAGCGTCAGTCATGACAGCCTCAGGAGCCGGTACGAGCCGGTATTCCCTGATCAGGGACACGAGACGGGAATCAGGAGCCCACTGATTAAGAATCATAACCTCCACCAAGCCTCCAGCGGCTCTCTCTGGAGTGAGCTGGTAACGGAGATGACTGTGAGGTGAACAGGTGGAGATGCAGGTGATGCTGCGTCTGGGTGTTTAGCTGCTGATTGTAAATACCAGAGCGTTAACTAGTCGACTGCACTCGGATTGGGGGAGTTTGTAGTTACGCCCACTGTGGGGAAAGGAAAGCAGGGAGGTCCGGAGACCGCTATCCTTTACAATCAGGTACATCAACCCTGCCCAAAGAAACCCACATCTCCAAAATAATACCTTCACCGTGAAGAACAAAAACACTTTCATTCCTATTTCATTTCTATTTCATTTCTATTTCATTTCTATTTCATTTCTGTGTGAAAGTATTTAGTTCAGAGCAGTTTTAGAGTAATTTTATTAATTCTATCATAAAATACTGACACAATAACAAGAACAGCTGTAAAGTAGTTCTGCTGGTTTTCACTGGACTCTGACTGTATATTCACATTTATTATAAACTGAAGGTGCGTCTGAAATCTCCTACTAGTCAGTAGCTACTGGAATAGAGTCAGTAGGTACTGGAATAGAGTCAGTAGGTACTGGATTAGAGTCAGTAGGTACTGGAATAGAGTCAGTAGGTACTGGATTAGAGTCAGTAGGTACTGGATTAGAGTCAGTAGGTACTGGATTAGAGTCAGTACTTACTGCTTGAGCGGTAGACTAGTAGGTAGTTTCAGTAGGTGAGTTTTAGTACCACACAATCTCAGACGTACTACATCCACCATATTACCAGCGTCCTGTGACTCAGGACGTCAGACCACCACCGTAAAAGTCCTGCTGTTCATTTAAAAGCTCGTTTACTGACAGATTTAGACTTTTAGTGAATCTGATCTGAGTTTTATCTGATTATGTATCAGACAGTGTCGAGCTGTAGCTCAGAGAAGACACCTTTAGTGTTTTGCACTGGTGTAAAAGGTTAAAGGTCACCTCATACAGCACATCTTGTAAACTTGTTTATCGTCTAGAATCTGAAAGTTTAAATACCTCCATTTACGGCGCTTTTGGTGGAAAAAGCAGCACTGGGTCAGGCTCGAACGTATAAGACTGATTAAGAGCGAGTGGAGACCCCTAAGAGGTTCTAGTTGATGTGGTTTGGTTTGAACTGAGATGTGTGCTGCTTGTGTCTTTGCTGCCACCTATTGGTTTTCACTGTGCGCTGCAGCACAGCCATGTTTCTTTTCCAAATCTGCTACCACAGCGTTTAATACTGTATCAATACAGGAGCACCTGGCAACGTGTGGACCAGCAAGAACATCGCCATTTTACCGTAGGGTTTAGACATTAGGCTACACGACACCTACATATCATAACTATCCAAAGAAAAACGAGTATTTCCAAAATAGTAACTTTACAGGAGAGAACAAAAACAGTCTGTACTTTCAGTGTCAATGGAACCAGAATTATAATTATATTTTGGAGCGTTTCTATTGGTCCATTCATGATGAAGTTTTTAAACAATGTAAACGGCAGCTGTTGAGTTCAAACAATGCAGAAAAATAACAGTCAATAAAAATATACATATAGATTTATATGAGATACATGTTTTTCTTTGGACAGTGATGGTAAACTTGTCCTGACGGCTGACGTACCTCTACCTGAATGTGTATAAATGCTTATTCCAGTAGTGGTCGATCACTGTAGTGTTATATTTGGCTGTATTGATCACAGGTAGGTAGTGTAGTCTTTATGACAGGTAGAGTTTCCACTGGAATTAATATTAATAATCATGTATGTAGGGTTACGTCAGTGGTCATTGTTAGCGTATGTAGCCTAATGAGAACCCTACAGTTAAATCAATTTAATTACAACCAAAAATAATTTTTACTAAATTCATATTTAATTCTGATTAATATAATAACAGACAGTGTTCTGATTAAATTACAACCAAAGATCAATATCAAAGGATATCAGAGAGTGATACAGTTCACATGCACTGTGATGTTTTTAGTCATGCAGTAGTTATTTAGACTCTGAGTGTGATTAGTCTACCGTTCGGCTCTCATTCTAAATTAAACAGCTCAATTAGAAGCAGCTGGTTTTTAAAGCTGAGTAGTTTGTAACGATATTAAATTTCACTCCGTATCAATATCGGCCGGCGCTCAAGCTTTCAGAGTCGTATCAGGGGAACATGTTCCTCCCAGTTATTCATTTCTCCTTTCAAACATTTAGGAAAACTAAACAAACAGAAGCTTGTGCTTTTCAGAGAACTGAAGCGTTTCAGAGAAACGAGCTAAATTATCTGAAATGAAAACTGAAATTATGTGTAGAAGCTCAGTGACTAATATCTGCCTCGTCCCCGCGAGCTGGATCAAAACTTTCATCACCGCCGTGGAAGCAGGGCGCCACTTCTGAAATGAAGATAAGTGAAACTTCTGAAGTTCAGCTTTTGTTTTACGGGCTTTTTTCTAACCAAAACGGATCCCGACAGGTTTCTATGAGATATCAATATCAGTTCAGATATCGCTTATTTCTGTGAGCTGTTATTGAGAAAACTATTCGAGATCATTTGAATATTATTCTAATAATAATAATAAAATTGGAAATAATATTCAGAACCTGAACTGAAGTTTCAGCTGATAGAGTTACTCTGAGCAGGTTTAGCGTAAATAAAATAATACGGTTCACTTTGTTTTCCCTCAAATCAATAATAGATCAGTACGGTTCAGTATAGTCTTTAATCTATAGACTCCTATATAATCTATAGTCTTCTCTAATCCTCACAGCGGAGAGCAAGCGCAGACAATTCAGAGTAAAACTAATATCAGATTTAAAAGAAGATCAAACTTACATGTCTGTGTGTAATCAGTCTGAGCTGTTAACTTGTGTCTGTGTGGTCGGCTCAGTCTTGAGGTATGGACTGAGATCAGAGAGAGAGAGAGAGAGAGAGAAGAGAGAGAGAGAGCGGATGAGGGAGAGAGGAACCACAAGCTTTGATAAGATCTTTTAGTCATTCACAATGTTTAACACAGGTCTCATTAATAAAATAATTTACCAACTAAAAATTATTAAAAATATAAAAAATTATTAAAATGAATTAATATTTGTTGCAGGGCAACATTTAAAAACTGGACAGTAACAGCTGCCATCTCTGTTTTGTGAATTTACATTTGTAAATCTGTGAAATAGTGATTTTGCTGGTTAAGAGAAATCAGATCGTTCACTCCTGATGTAGGATTTATTACATACAGTATGTATTAGATGGTAACTGAGTGGCCAACAGCTGGACACGTCAACGTCCAGGTTCCTGCCCAGTTCACTGTACAGATATTTTGGGATTATTATTATTATTATTATTATTATTATTATTATTATTATTATTATTAAATGTACTTCATTTATTTATTGGGATCTTTAAATGAACTTCATGTGTTCAGCAGAACTG
>CM038705.1:700985-708485 GCA_021613375.1 Megaleporinus macrocephalus
TAGCCTAGGTCAGTTTTATATAAAGTATTTAAAATGATGTCTGAGTGGAGTTGGGGTTAGGGTTAGGTTAGGTTAGGTTTAGGGTTAGGTTAGGGTTAGGTTAGGTTAGGTTAGGTTAGGTTAGGGTTAGGGTTAGGGTTAGGGTTAGGGTTAGTTTAGGTTAGGGTTAGGGTTAGGGTTAGGGTTAGGGGTTAGGGTTAGGGTTAGGTTAGGGTTAGGGTTAGGGTTAGGGTTAGCCTAGGTCAGTTTTATATAAAGTATTTAAAATGATGTCTGAGTGGAGTTGGGGTTAGGGTTAGGTTAGGTTAGGTTTAGGGTTAGGTTAGGGTTAGGGTTAGGTTAGGTTAGGTTAGGTTAGGTTAGGGTTAGGGTTAGGGTTAGGGTTAGTTTAGGTTAGGTTAGGGTTAGGGTTAGCCTAGGTCAGTTTTATATAAAGTATTTAAAATGATGTCTGAATGGAGTTGGGAGAAGGTTGTTTAGATATTTAACACTCTTACTGTCTTTATTACTGTAACTCAATGCAGCTGCTGTTACATCCTGATTATGTAACACTGTTGGATATTCAGTCACTAGCCAGCCCTGCTCGTAGTACTCGCTTCTTTCAGGCCTTTGTTTGTTTGTATGACTAAAACCAGTTATGATGAGTTCAGTCATATCCAGACGCTGCTTCTGCCTGACTGCTGGTCTGTAGAACATGCTTAGATGTTGGAACAGTGTTACCTCTGCTGATATTTAATGACACACGGTTTTCCAGTTTTCGGTTCTAAGTCATAATGCAGAACCGACTGCTCTGTGCTTTCAGTTCACTGACGCAACCTTTCCACTGAGTTCCCTCACGGTGCTTTACCGGAGCTCAGGTGCTGATCAGAGCTTTCTGCACACGTTTCATCTGACGCTACAGTGCGCGTCTAAAACGTTCTTCCTAAAAGCAGATGAAGTGCTGCATGAAGCAGTTTTACTGCTGAAATCATAAAAGCAGAACATGTGAAACTTACTGTGTTTCCAAAAGCACTGAAAGCTGTTTGTGCACGTATCGTATACAGGAAGCCCTCGTTACTGTACACCAACCAAGCACTTCATTACACCACCTCCTTGTATCTACACTCCAGTTTCTCAGCTCCACTGACCATGTAGGAGCTATGGAGAGCTATGGAGCTCCACTGACCATATAGGAGCTATGAAGCTCCATTGACTACATTAGGAGCTACCATATATGAGCCATGGAGAGTTATGGAGTTCCACTGACCATATAGGAGCTATGGATAGCTATAGAGCTCCACTGACCATGTAGGAGCTATGGAGAGCTATGGAGCTACACTGACCATATAGGAGCTATGGAGCTCCACTGACCATATAGGAGCTATGGAGAGCTATGGTGCTTCACGGACCATATAGGAGCTATGGAGCTCCACTGACCATATATAAACTATGGGGAGTTATGGAGCTCCATTGACCATATAGGAGCTATGGAGCTTCACTGACCATATAATAGCTATGGAGCTCCACTGACCATATATGAGCTATGGAGAGTTATGGAGCTCCACTGACCATATAGGAGCTATGGAGCTCCACTGATTATATTAGGAGCACCTAAACGTTGCAGAAGGTGAAGTTTATAAAAGTGCTCCAACTATACCTCAGTAATGATCTGTTGGTGATCTGATTGGTTGGATCAGGTGTGTCTGAGAAACTTCTGTCCTTCTAGATTTGGCTGGTCAACTGTAGGTGCTATTACTGTGAAATGGAAGCGTCTAGTGAACCTACAGCTCAGCTACGAGCAGCAGACCAGACAGATTCACCGAGCCTGGCCACCGAGCGCTGGGGCATGTAGAAAGTTTAACGTGACACATTTAGTTACTCCACGCAAATTAGCAGCTCATATTTTCACATACAGTCACTGTGAGTCTGTCTCTGATCTGATCTGATGATGTCTGATGTTGTCTCTTAAACATCTCACATTCTTTACTGTCTGTCTGAGTCTTTATCTGTCGTGTACACTAAACCTTTAATAAACATAGTAGAACCTATATTAACATAATAAACAAAGTCTGAAAATAAACATAGCTAAGGGCTGGCCAGTAGTGACCATCGCCTCCTGTGAATGGTCGCCCCAGTAAAGAGAAACATTAATAAAGTTTTTAAACTTTGTGGTGAAAAACCTGCTGTCAGGATATTTACCAGCCAGTTCTGAACGTGTGACAGCACTGCATCTAATATTCAGCGCATGTTGCTGTGATTAGCTGAGCTACTCAGTAAACAGGTCAGTCAAGGGTGTAGGAGGAGGGGGGGGGGGGGCACATTTCCTAATATGAATCAAAGCCCACCCTACCCCCTAAATATTACCTATAAGCTGATTCCACTGTAGGTAAGGTAGTAAATCACTGTATGTATAGTGACGTAGAACAATATTTGTGGAATTACAGTAAATTATAAATAAATAAACTAAATACAACATTATCTGTATGTCTGATTATTATTAGATAAATCCAATTAAATATCACTTTACAAACTAAACTAGATACTCCACTTTACATGCTGCTGCTGTTAGAAAACTTTTAAATTATACATACAGTGTCTGGATTATATACATATATAACTAAAAATATATATTTTTTCTCTTTGGAGTATAATGCTGAAATGAAATGATAAATAAATGTATATTGAGGTTTCCTGACTAGACTAGACTAACATTAGTGTTAGACAGTAAGGCTGTGTCCCAAACAGCGCCCTCTGGAACATTACATACTGCACTACTGACAGCACTACTAACAATGGAGTCCTTTTATTTATTCATTAATTAATTTATTTTATTTATTATATATTATTATTTTATGTATGTAGTGTAGTAGCAGTCTGCAGTTTGGGGGCGTGGCCAGAGGGTAATGTAACTTTACGTGTCAGAGTGTTACTGACTAAAGTTAATATAAACGTTAGCTAACCCAAACCCTCCTAGTCTGTTACCATAACAACACATTATACTAAAGCTGGTTTATTACAGTATATATGATCATCGTTGTTATTCACTGCTCTCATCACTGACCTCACGTTTAAAGCTGGCGTAGCTACACGACACTCCAGCGAGGAGAGAGCTCGACTCAGTGAAGCTGCTGACTGCAGAAATTTCTGAACAGGCATCTCAACACAAGCCTTAACACAGTGAAAGACCACCTAACAACCAGAGCCTTAACACAGTGAAAGACCACCTAACAACCAGAGCCTTAACACAGTGAAAGACCACCTAACAACCAGAACCTTAACACAGTGAAAGACCACCTAACAACAGAGTCTTAACACAGTGAAAGACCACCTAACAACCAGAGCCTTAACACAGTGAAAGACCACCTAACAACCAGAACCTTAACACAGTGAAAGACCACCTAACAACAGAGTCTTAACACAGTGAAAGACCACCTAACAACCAGAGCCTTAACACAGTGAAAGACCACCTAACAACCAGAGTCTGTTACTAACAACAAACACAGAGCGTGAATTGCGAACGCTGGCAAAATGCATTTTTAATATAAAAGTTTTTTAAACAGTTTCTGTTTTGTCAGTAGTTTAATTTTTGGGTGGGACATGTCCCCCCCCCCCCCGCTTACAACGCCAATGAGGTCAGCAGTGCTTCTCTGTGAGCTTCGTTATGATGGAGGATGTTCCGAGAGGTGATCTGACCGCTCTAATTAAGATTTGTTGTCTAATACCTGCAATGGTAAAGACTACATTGTGTTGGGAACTGGGTTGGACTCTCAGGAACTGTCCTAAAGTGGTTCAGTTCATATCTGCATGGAAGGAGCTTCTGGTTTGAAATAGAAAACAGTGTTTCTGAAATTGGGGTGTTCCTCAGGGTTCGACTCTTGGGCCACTTTAATTTAATTTAAACATATCTATAGAAGATCCCACCACAGCTGTTCAGATAACACGTAGATCTACTTCCCAAACTACTACAGTCACAGTGTTAGGGCCTTCAGCTCACCAGTAACTAGCTGGGACTAAACTTTCTGCAGGTGAATGAAGATAAAACAGACATTTCTTTATAATTAGAGGCACGGGCTGGCTGCCTGTCTGGTTTTGAGACCCCTAAAATCTAAAGATCTAGTGTGTAATCTGGTACTAATCTCAGTTTTAGCTGTTCATGTTAAAGCAGCTGACAAATCAGTATTTTAGAACATCACCTTCAGAACATCAACAGGATCAGAGATCCTAAACCAGACCTGGAGAACCTCGTCCACACCTTCATTTCAGCAGGGTTGATCACTGTAAGGGTCCTCACTGGACTCAATAAAGACTAACAGATTCAGTTTAACCTGCAGCTGCTAGAGTTTCACTATGAGTAACAGGCGGAAACACATCACCTCCATTATTAAACCCTCACACAGTTAGTCCAGCCTAAGATAAAGACCTGGTACTAGAGTAGATCAGACTAGACAGGCTAAAAGGTTACAGTATGAGCAGCTCAGTTTAAACACTGTTAGCTTTCAGCACTTCTATCCTGCAGCAGCACTTTATTATTATAATTGAATGTTTGTTTAATTTTCTTTCTTTTAAATACATTGTTTTAATAATTCTTATTGTTGTTGTTTTAATCCTGTTTTAATCCTGTTCTCCTACATGACTTTTAGTTTTAATTTTAAACTATTTTAGTATTTTATTATGTATTAAGCACTTTAAATAATCACAGTGTAAAAAGAAGCGATATAAATAAATAATTATTATAGATTAATATAGTTTAGTATTTCATTCAGTCTGTAGTGCGGCTGTGATGATGTGGTTAGCTGTTATAGTTTTCACTCAGGAGTCGGGGGGTCTTACCCTGGTGGGTAACACTATTAAAACCAATAAGTAATTGTATCAGTTCATATGTATGATGCTGTTCATGACCTCAGATTTGGGGTGAGCGTGAGGAGATTTACCACACACACTTTTTGGTGCTAAATAAAGAATACACTACCAGTTAAAAGTTTAAACACACCTACCTCAGTATATATATATATATAGTTATAAAGGTGTATTTTATATAATATTACCAAAACAAACATTTGAGTGTATTTAAATGTAAAAATGAGAATGTATATTTTTCTAAGAGCTATAAAACCACCAAACCTGTTTATCAGAACAAGATCTCAGCATCTACACTATCTTCTTCAGTCCTGTTAGAGAAGCAGCTCATGTGGCTCCTCATGAAGCTGCTGGTCAGAATGTTCAAAGTATGTAAACCTGCATCAGAGCAAATGAGCTCATTTCTAAAAGACCCTCTAAACATTCTTTAAACACAACCAGATGTTTAATTCTGCTCCAGGAATAATTCCATACCGACTATTCTATAGTTCTGATCTCTTCACACTTATTCACTAATATTATTAATATTAATATAGAACAGATATGTAAACCTGCATCAGAGCAGCTAAGCTTCTAAAAGACCCTCTAAGCATTCTTTAAACTGGCTGTTCTGTTGTTGAATGACTTTTCTGTTATATAATATTATTCACTAATATTAGTACTATTAATATAGTCGAATAAGAAGAACCTGGGGGGTGTCTCCAAACTTTTGACTGATATTGTATATTGTCTTTGTTATAATTATAAACATATATACTCAGTCAAGCTTCAGTTTGTTATTAAAATGTTATTGTTTCAGAAATTTGGAGTCAGTTAGTGTAAATTCACTATCTGTATGTGGTTGTATCCTGAAACGTGTAATCTGTTCAGATGGAGTAAACAGTGCTGCAGTAATAGAAGTGAAAAGAAACTGTACGGCTGGAAATTAGTGATGTACACATCAGCTACAGGACATTAACAGGTCACTGGAACTTTAACGCCCTTCGTTATTGTTAAACGTCTCTGCGCTTGTTGTGCGGTGCCGCCGTGTCTTGTGTCTTTGGCTTCGGAATGAGCACGCTAAGGTGAATTCCTGCTGCCTACGCGTGCATAGCGATATATAGAACATCTAGACAACATCATCACTGCCTCAAGAAAAACACGCACCTCCAACACGCCAAAAACTGTCTTCACTTTCAGTGTAAGTCAATGGAACCAGAATTATCTCCAAGCTGTTGTGGAGCATTTCTATTCGTCCATTCATCATGAAATTTACACATAATGTAAAAAATAAAAATGGACTAAAATTGAGATACATGTTGACGGTGATGATATACAGGACGGGGTAGCAGGACCAGGAGGCCATGTGCTCTACAGAGCGAGAGGAGAAGAGAGATGATCTTCTCCAACTGGGCGATCAAAGTCTTTCACTTTTCACTTTCAGGTCACACGTATTTATTTCACTCTGTTGTTTCACCATCACCGCATCATCCGAGCATCACCAGAGCTACAGCTACTGTACGATCTGAGTCAGCGTCCAGTACCTGGGTTACCAACACCATCCCCAATTAACACACCATTCATATCAGTATGACCGGTTTACATCTGATCAGTAATCAAAACATTTTATATGTATTTATGAAAAACAATAAACAAACTGTTTACATCAGTATCACACGTTTACATCTGATAATAGACATAAACAGCGTCTCAGACATCAGTGTATTAATAACATCTACTGTAATAACTTTCTGTGAAGGAGCTTTTTTATTAGTATTATGCTGGAATTTTGAAAAATTTAAAATTTAAAATAAAAAAATTTAGCCTGCTAGTTTTTAATTTTAGTAACATTGCTAATTTGAATAAGCTCATAAATTTATAAACAAACCTGTTTCTCTTTCAAACAACACTCAAACCTTTAAAAAGAGAAGTATATATAACATTTCTCTGTTCAAACGTTTGAGTCCTATCTATCTATCTATCTATCTATCTATCTATCTATCTATCTATCTATCTATAAAACAGCATTTTATGTATTGTTTATTTTTGATAGAACAGATCAAGTAAATATATATAAATAATAATAATTATAATTTGAACAGAGAACTGTTTATATATATATATATATATATATATATATATATATATATATATATATATATATATATATATGTAGCAACATTTTATGTATTGTTTGTTGTTTTTTAATAGAACAGATCAAGTAAATAATAATAATAATAATAATAATAATATTGTATTATTTGTATTACACATTTTTGTATAAATATAATTAAATATTAATTGTGGGTTGCTTTCAGAGCGTGTTACCTTAAAGCAAATCAAAATCAAATTAATTACAAAAGTTTTAAATTCCTGCCATTTAAAATTGAAATACTATTAAAAGTGAGGTTGGTTTAGTTGAGCAGTTCTTTGAGAAGGTTTCTTTCTGAAAGTGAAAGTTGGGGTATCTGGGCATTTAGGTACTTTTCCATAGTAGAGCTGCTGAGACGGACCCCGGCCAGGACTGATGCTGCTGCTGTAGAAGAACGTTCCGGAGAGAACTCAGGTAAACTCTGCTAACCTGGAACCAGCCTGAGAGCCTCGAGCTTTCCTGTTCATCACTGCTGTCAGAACGGAACCTCCTACTTCAGTCCCTGACCTGGTTTGAAAGATGCTGTCGTCCTT
>CM038705.1:725985-735985 GCA_021613375.1 Megaleporinus macrocephalus
TTAATATAACATGTTCTTAATATAAACACAGCCTTAATATAAACACAGCCTTAATATAACATGTTCTTAATATAACATGTTCTTAAAATAAACACAGCCTTAATATAAACACAGCCTTAATATAACATGTTCTTAATATAAACACAGCCTTAATATAACATGTTCTTAATATAACATGTTCTTAATATAAACACACCCTTAATATAAACACAGCCTTATTATAACATGTTCTTAATATAAACACAGCCTTAATATAAACACAGCCTTAATATAACATTTTCTTAATATAACATGTTCTTAATATAAACACAGCCTTAATATAAACACAGCCTTAATATAACATTTTCTTAATATAACATGTTCTTAATATAAACACAGCCTTAATATAAACACAGCCTTAATATAACATGTTCTTAATATAACATGTTCTTAAAATAAACACAGCCTTAATATAAACACAGCCTTAATATAACATGTTCTTAATATAAACACAGCCTTAATATAACATGTTCTTAATATAAACACACCCTTAATATAACATGTTCTTAACATAACATGTTCTTAATATAAACACACCCTTAATATAAACACAGCCTTATTATAACATGTTCTTAATATAAACACAGCCTTAATATAAACAAGTTCTAAATATAAACACAGCCTTAATATAAACAAGTTCTAAATATAAACAGGTTCTTAATGTAAGCATGACCTCAATATAACATGTTTTAATATAAACATAGATAAATAAATCTTCTTAAACTATCATAAACAGCGTCTCAGAATCAGACAGTGTATTTATAACATCTACTGTAAGAACTTTCTGTGAGGGAGCTTTTAGAGGTGGACGTCTGGTTCCATTCACCACCACTGAGTCTGGTTCTGACTTTATCTAGAACCAAGAGTTTCACAAGGAACCACTGGACCTTGTGAGATCCATAAAGGTGACACCTAAACCATTAACAGTAAGAAAGTGTTTTAATTAACAGATTAATAAAACTAATACTGAATAGTCACAGTCCAAAGAAAGACATGTAACTCCAATATTCCTATAATATTTGGACACGACAGCTGTTTTTGAACATATTATGATGAATGGACCAATAGAAATGCTCCAAACTCACTCAGAATGAAACCTCTTTATATTAACTTACACTGAAAGTCGAGGTCAGAGGTTTTGTTTCTCCTGTGATGATACTGTTTTGGGTTCAGCAGAAGGAGGTGGTCAGTGAGGGAGCAGGTGGCTCTCTGAGTGGATGTTAGTGGGTTTTTCTCTCACTCGCTCTCACTCTCACTCACTAGTTTCACCATATTCTGCATATTTTTAGGGAAACTCTGCAGAAACAGTGTGTGCGGTCAGCTAGAGCGGAGAACTGGACTGAATCGGCCCCTCAGAGTGACCTCAGTTTACTGGTAGACCTCATCATGTCGCCTAAGAGCAGCAGGCCTGACGTCTGAACATAGCAGTGAGAGTTTTCACCGAAACCGGTTTAATCAGATTACTGCAGCGAGAGCAACTAAACCTGAGCTGAAGCCTGAAAGCAGGAGTCAGGGAAGTACATGAGCGCGAGGAGTGAGCAGTCTTAACTGAGAGTGCTCTTTTCTTTGTACTCCAGTGTTTTGAGCTAGAACCACAGATTCTTACAGGATCGATGAGCCACCTAGTTTTGGAACAACCTTCCAGTCAGTGTTGGGGACACAGACACAGCCTCAGCCTCTAAGTCTAGACTAAAATCCTACATGTTCAGTGGAGTGTTTGGTAATTCTTCTCCTGCTCTCCTCCTCATTTCTGTTACTACATTCATTCACACACAAAGTACTGAATCTGATTCTTATTGGATCTGTACTGGTTTTACTATCCGGTGTGGATCAGACAATCTGGCTGTTTAACTCTGACTCAGCCAATCATATCAGACCTCACAAGTTGTAAGCCAATGAAATCGAACCACTTTAAAAACAAAGGCTGCATCCAAAACTGTGAATACTATGTCAGAAATGCTCCGGCACTAGTACTGTATGTGTGAAACACTTTATATATATATATATATATATATTACTATCAAAATATATATCACATCAATCGATATTTACACGCTGATCACACGTGACATAAGGGTAATGTCCAGTAAAGTGTGATGCCCCCTCAGTGTGACTGTTGATAAAAGCTGTTTTGAAGAGCTGTGTAACTATAATAATTGTATATAAGTTACTATTAATGGCGTATACATTGACATATATATATATATAAAACGGTGCAAATGTTTAGTCACTTGGAAACATTGTTATTGTAAGCCCCACAGCTCGCCGAGTCACGCGGTCGCAGTCACCCGTCTATTAAGGTAGCCTAGGACACCCACACAAGCTTCCTACATCACCATGACAATCTACACATACACGCTCTGCTCCCGGCACATCACCATGGCTACCCATCACGTACACCTGCATCCTATTAGCACTAGCGGCAGCAACTCATTAGCACACGGCATAAAAGCCAGCTACACGCTAACCTCAGTGTGTGGTGTTACTTTCAGTATCCTGAAAACTGTGAGGGTCAGTTCTTACCTGTCCAAGGTCTCTGGGTCGGTGTGCTCTTCCAAGGTCTATTCCCAGGTTCACCAAGCTTGGCCTTCCTACAACGGGGTCCTACCAACGTCCCTGGAACCCGAGAGAACCAGCAGACCTCAGCTCCGGCCTCCACGCTTACCTCCAGTCGGCTGAGCCTCCCGGCTGCAGACACCGAAGAAGGAGGTCAGCGTCCCCATGGACCCCTGGACTCGTGACTCACATCCGGTACCTATATTAAGACTCTTACGTTTCACTGTGCAGTATATTTCCCCGGCCCTGCCAGCCGTCCACCAAGGCCTCACCTGGAGCCCACACACACCAATAAAGCTTTTACACTTTATTATTAAATATTAAACAGTATTAATAGAGTAAGTAGAGCTTTTACACTTTATTATTAAATATTAAACAGTATTAATAGAGTAAGTAGAGCTTTTACACTTTATTATTAAATATTATACAGTATTAATAGAGTAAGTAGAGCTTTTACACTTTATTATTAAATATTATACAGTATTAATATAGTAAGTAGTGCTTTTACACTTCATTATTAAACAGTATTAATAGAGTAAGTAGAGCTTTTACACTTTATTATTAAATATTAAACAGTATTAATAGAGTAAGTAGTGCTTTTACACTTTATTATTAAATATTAAACAGTATTAATAGAGGAAGTAGTGATTTTACACTTTATTATTAAATATTAATCAGTATTAATAGAGTAAGTAGTACTTTTACACTTTATTATTAAATATTAATCAGTATTAATAGAGTAAGTAGTACTTTTACACTTTATTATTAAATATTAAACAGTATTAATAGAGGAAGTAGTGCTTTTACACTTTATTATTAAATATTATACAGTATTAATAAAGTAGTACTTTTACACTTTATTATTAAATATTAATCAGTATTAACAGAGTAAGTAGTGCTTTTACACTTTATTTTATTAAATATTAAACAGTATTAATAGAGTAAGTAGAGCTTTTACACTTTATTATTAAATATTAAACAGTATTAATAGAGTAAGTAGAGCTTTTACACTTTATTATTAAATATTAAACAGTATTAATAGAGTAAGTAGTGCTTTTACACTTTATTATTAAATATTAATCAGTATTAATAGAGTAAGTAGTACTTTTACACTTTATTATTAAATATTAATCAGTATTAATAGAGTAAGTAGTACTTTTACACTTTATTATTAAATATTAAACAGTATTAATAGAGGAAGTAGTGCTTTTACACTTTATTATTAAATATTATACAGTATTAATAAAGTAGTACTTTTACACTTTATTATTAAATATTAATCAGTATTAACAGAGTAAGTAGTGCTTTTACACTTTATTTTATTAAATATTAAACAGTATTAATAGAGTAAGTAGAGCTTTTACACTTTATTATTAAATATTAAACAGTATTAATAGAGTAAGTAGAGCTTTTACACTTTATTATTAAATATTAAACAGTATTAATAGAGTAAGTAGTGCTTTTACACTTTATTATTAAATATTAATCAGTATTAATAGAGTAAGTAGTACTTTTACACTTTATTATTAAATATTAATCAGTATTAATAGAGTAAGTAGTACTTTTACACTTTATTATTAAATATTAAACAGTATTAATAGAGGAAGTAGTGCTTTTACACTTTATTATTAAATATTATACAGTATTAATAAAGTAGTACTTTTACACTTTATTATTAAATATTAATCAGTATTAACAGAGTAAGTAGTGCTTTTACACTTTATTTTATTAAATATTAAACAGTATTAATAGAGTAAGTAGAGCTTTTACACTTTATTATTAAATATTAAACAGTATTAATAGAGTAAGTAGAGCTTTTACACTTTATTATTAAATATTAAACAGTATTAATAGAGTAAGTAGTGCTTTTACACTTTATTATTAAATATTAAACAGTATTAATAGAGTAAGTAAATATTCATGTTACTTTGTATTGTATGTATGATTAATTACATCTGTTCTAATCAGACCTGCTGTTCTTACTGATGATCAGACACTTATTGATCAGATAAACACTTTTACACTGTCATACAATCATATATATATATAGTACTGACCAATGAGAACTTGCTTAGATGTGTCTAC
The DNA here is from genome assembly GCA_021613375.1 of Megaleporinus macrocephalus. NCBI lineage: Eukaryota > Metazoa > Chordata > Actinopteri > Characiformes > Anostomidae > Megaleporinus > Megaleporinus macrocephalus. The sequence continues at coordinate 730,666 of CM038705.1, forward strand.
CTACATAAAGACAAAATATCTTGAATTTTAAAGTTTAAATACTTTTCTTGCATTTTTGATATTTCGGTAATATGTACTCCACCTGACATGACAAAATAAGCTAAATTGAATTTCATAAGGGTGCACTGAAAAATGTGACGTGTGTATTTCAGTTCTCAGAAATCAGCAGGTTTTTTCTGAAGACCTAGAAGGTTCTGCGGTTCCCCTCCATTCTTTATATGTCAGACAGTTTTTTGAACGTACAGTAGGTTTTTATTGAGATCACTCAAGTTTGTGGCTTTTGTGTTACTGAGCTTTCAGTAAACGCACTCCTGGTCCAGCGCAGACACACACTTACGTCACTAATGGTAAGTGTAGTTAGTGTGTTTAGAGTTCACACGAAAAGTTTGTGCAGCATTTCTGGCTGCTGTGGTCGGAGGTTGCTGGTGTAGGTTAGAGTTGGGTTACACATTTAGACTTGACATTTGTGTCCATTTACAAAAACAAGCTGCACTAACTGCCTTCTAGACTTTCAGAACATCAGACCAGTTTCAGCTGCAGACATATTGGTGTAATAGCCGCAGACATCTTATAACCAAACAGCAATGTTATACAAATATCAGACCACTCAGCAGACCCTAATCTCACTGACCAGAGTGATTTCATCCAGCTGTGACCAAGAATCAGCCAGTAATCCACTCACTACCGTTACATTAGTTCTCTGCATTCAGTCTTTTTATAAATAATCATGGTTCCCACATCAAACCACTCTCAGTCTGACAGTAAAAATAAAGCCTGTCAATCAAAGATTTAACACTCAGCCGAATCCAAGAGGACAGACAAACACGACTACCTCATACAGATCATATCATTTTATGCAATCATAAATTATGTAATTGTTTTCAGCTTACACATACTTTGAGCTGACACTTTAAAAATCTGTATTTATTTTTAACAGTAAAATTAGCCAAATTCATAAACTTAGCAAAATTCGTTTATCTGATCAGTAAGTGTGTGTTGACCAGTAAGAACAGCAGATCTGATTAGAACTGTAAATAATCAGACATACAATACAAAGTAACATGAATATGTTATTGTGAGAGAAGTAGATCAGATCTTGATCCAGTTTGAAGAACAAAGTTAGGTTCCAGATTTCTCCTGGACGCCCCAGACATTGTATGAATGTGTTCAGTTCCTTCAGCAGCAAATCTTGATTTATCTTAATGAGGTACTGAGCAGTCAAAGCAGGTATTAGATGAGAACTGATAATAATACTGGGTTGTTTAGGAGAAGCTTGGAAAGGGTTAAATAAACACACTGAGGTATGGAAAAGCACTATTTACTCTATTAATACTGATTAATATTAATAATAAAGTGTAAAAGCGCTACTTACTCTATTAATTCTGTTTAATATTTAATAATAAAGTGTAAAAGCTCTACTTACTGTATTAATACTGTTTAATATTTAATAATAAAGTGTAAAAGCTCTACTTACTGTATTAATACTGTTTAATATTTAATAATAAAGTGCAAAAGCTCTACTTACTCTATTAATACTGTTTAATATTTAATAATAAAGTGTAAAAGCGCTACTTACTCTATTAATACTGTTTAATATTTAATAATAAAGTGTAAATACACTACTTACTCTATTAATACTGTTAAATATTTAATAATAAAGTGTAAAAGCTCTACTTACTCTAATACTGATTAATATTTAATAATAAAGTGTAAATACACTACTTACTCTATTAATACATTTGGTATTAAATACAATACTTGTATGGAAATGTTCATAATTCATAATTAAAACAATGGTGTAACCCTGAGTTTGGTTTTATGTATGGTTACTATAACTATAATAGAACTAGAAGTATTATATATATCAAACTATATAAGTATAACTACCATAAATACAATTATATGTATTATTTTCACTTCAAAATAAAATGTATATTTGCATTTTAAAAGCTATTAAACTAGTAGTTTGTGAAAAAATACTTCAAATTACACTTCCATAAACTAATAAGTGGCCAAAAGTACAGAAGTAGTTTGGGGGTTTTATAGCTCCTATAAATATATACATTCTCACATTTACATTATAAATACAGTCAAATGTTTGTTTTAGTAATATTTGTGTACATGGGCTCCAACTTCACTGTTTACACTCGTCTCTCAACACATTCACATCTAAACCTCTTTATAAATATACACATATATACTCAGGTAGGTGTGCCTACATTTTTAACTGGCAGTGTATACCTGTAGACAGCAGTGACAGAACAGTACATAGTGTCTGGTTATGGTAATGACTTAAGCCATTAGACAAAGCAATGCAAGTCAGTCAGCAATATGCTGACATCTAGTGGACAAGATATGAAATTACACTCTGGAGTCTATTATGGAGGGTATTGGTCCTTTATGGATAATATTAAAATATTAATTTAAACAGTTTAACTTATAGCTGGTGGCCCGTATGAGGAGACGCTGGTCCTGATAGATGTCTGTCTGGAGTGGGAAGTTTATTAATGGGCTGTAGATACAGCTTTAAGTCAGACTACAGCCAGTTTAAACAGTCCTCTCCATTTTCTGTTTATTTAATTATAGCACCACTAGGGGGCGCACACAGGAGAGTAGTAGTAGACAAGGCCGGATCCCTGCCAGTATCACTGTGTACATCAGTCATTTAATAAATCCCATCCCATTTTTAGGGCAATTGTGCTCAAGTTTAAGTTTACCTGCACAAATACTTTGAGTAGTCTTATGATGATAATAATAATAATAATAATAATAATAATAATAATAATGCTCTTGTTTATAAGGCAGATTATGTTGATTCAAAGTTAAAATTTCATTGTTGATATATGAGAATGTTAATATTAAATTATTAAAATATTATCCACCAAACTACTGTAGCTTTAACATCACCTTCACTGGAACTGAGAGTCTAAGCCCAAATCCTGAAACTCCCCCAGACTATTATCCCACCTCCACCAAACTTTACTGTAGCATTAACATCAACTTCACTTGATAAATATCTGCTGTTTACCTAACTAAATTTCAGACACTATTATGTTAATTCAAAGTTAAAATTTCATTGTTGATATATGAGAATGTTAATATTAAATTATTAAAATATTATCCACCAAACTACTGTAGCTTTAACATCACCTTCACTGGAACTAAGGGTCCGAGCCCAAACCATGAAACTCCCCTAGACCATTATACCCCCTCCACCAAACTTTACTGTAGCATTAACATCAACTTCACTTGATAAATATCTGCTGTTTATGTAACTAAATTTCAGACACTATTATGTTCATTCAAAATTAAAATTTAATTGTTGATATATGAGAATTTTAATATTAAGTTATTATTTTAATAATCATGGATAATGGCTCCCACCCTCTTTATCACACAGTGATGAGACGCAGGAGCACATTCAGTGAGAGACTCATTCAACCAAAATGCACTACAGAACGCCACAGGAGGTCATTCCTACCATCAGACTTTATAACTCCTCCCTTAACTATCAGACTTTATAACTCCTCCCTTAACTATCAGACTTTATAACTCCTCTCTTAACTATCAGACTTTATAACTCCTCTCTTAACTATCAGACTTTATAACTCCTCCCTTAACTATCAGACTTTATAACTCCTCCCTTAACTATCAGACTTTATAACTCCTCTCTTAACTATCAGACTTTATAACTCCTCTCTTAACTATCAGACTTTATAACTCCTCTCTTAACGTACGACACCTTTCACATGTACAGTGATACCAGTACAACAATAATTTAATTCTGTATGTAAGAACTCAAATGTGCAATAACTTTCCTACTTCTAAACTCTATCTGTACTTATTATTATAGACACAGTCACTTTATATTTTATTCTTTACATTTTATTCTTCTATTGTAATATAAGACTTATATATGTGTACATACTACAAATTTCTTTTATGTTGTAAATTATTATTAGAGTGTTTATTCTTCTTCTGCTACTGTAAAAACTGCAATTTCCCCCTGAAATCAATAAAGTATTTCTGATTCTGATTCTGATTAAATGACATTATTTTAACCACATGTCAGTGTTGAAGATCGGTCATGTGGCAGCTGGGATAAATCAGTGCATCCTGGGAATTCAGCCGAAGGAAGGACATGAAGGACCTGAGATCTAACTGAGACACTCCTCTGCACAGTTAATTCTATTGTTTATTTGATTCAGTGAGCAAACAAAACAAATTTCTACACACATTTGTTACAACAGCTGATTAGTCATAATACCAGCTCATTCACTCACTAACACACACTCAGCAGACACTGCTCACCACAGCACTGGTGTTCAGCACAGGTTGGTGATGTACCTCCTCAAACTCCACCTGAGTACACTCATCTGTTAACAGCCAGATTTAGTGGGTGTGTTTGAGTAGGGAAACTACAATCCCCCCAGGAATGAAGCTGTGGACCCCCGCTGTAGGTTTATCTACACACTGAATATATACTATATAGCCAAATGTACGTGGACACTTACGTGAGCTTGTTGGTCCAAAGTATTAACAAGCATTAGCATGTCACTCTTTACTGGAACTGAGGGTCTGAGCCCAAACCAGGACCCCCCCCCCCCCCCCCCCCCCGACCCTTATCCCCCCTCCACCAAACTTTACTGTAACTTTAACATCACCTTCCCTGGAAATGAGGGTCCAAATCCTAAAACCCCCCAGACCATTATCCCCCCTCCACCAAACTTTACATTAGCATTAACATCACCTTCACTGGAACTGAGGGTCCAAGCCCAAATTCTGAAGCCCCCCAGACCATTATCCCCCCTCCACCAAACCTCCGGTAGGCAGCATCTCCTTGAGTCATCCTCAAAACCCAGGTTCCTCTATCAGACTGCCAGATAGTAAAGTGTAATAATCACTCCAGAGAACACGTTTCACTGATCCAGAGTCCAGTGGACTTATAGTAAATACTTTAAAAAAAAAACTAAAAAAAAAATTACAGCATAAAAAACCATGAACCTACTTGTTTTGTGGAGGAATTAAAAATAAACTTTATGAACTAATAAATGGCCAATAAGTACCAAAAATACTAATTGATATCAGTATACTTACTACATAAAGGATACTTAATTAATATTTGCTGTTTACTTAATAAACTAAATTTTACACACTGTATTTAGTGAACTCTGATTCAGGTATATCTGTATCTCCTTCAGAAACCCAGATGAAGCGTGATTCATCACTCCAGAGAACTCGGGTCAACTGATCCAGAGTCCAGCCGACGCTCGGCAGCTGATCTGAAGCGTTGTGTTTAAGCTGTTCCTCCTAAATACTC
>CM038705.1:740985-783485 GCA_021613375.1 Megaleporinus macrocephalus
CCTGATCACAATTATTCCACCTGATCACAATTATTCCACCTGATCACAATTATTCAATCTGATTACAATTATTCAGTCTGATCACAATTATTCCACCTGATCACAATTATTCAATCTGATCACAATTATTCAATCTGATCACAATTATTCAATCTGATCACAATTATTCAGTCTGATCACAATTATTCAGTCTGATCACAATTATTCAGTCTGATCACAATTATTCAGTCTGATCACAATTATTCAGTCTAGTAACTTCTTGTTTCTAACAGACTCTGAAATGAGATGAACAGGCTTTGACGCTGTGGGCGCTAGTTTACAGTGCTAGCTGGTAATGAAGGAGTTATTCTGGTTTCTGAAGGTCTGATCACTATAGTCAGTATTGTGGTGAGGTCTAAGTCTAGGTCCGATCCAGCTCACCTTCCAGCACCTCCAGCTTCAGCGTCCGGCTGAGCGTTTTTCCGGAGTTGAACTCCAGGCTGCAGGTGTACGTCCCCCGGACCTGAGGAGTCACGTCGGACAGCTGCGCAGACAGGATGTGACTCATCAGCTCCTGTTCTTTCAGGAAGGTCTGGTTTGAGGTCCGCGAGACGTTTGTCTGCCTCCAGGCCGGAGAGGGCTGGAGCTGCAGCTGGAGCAGCTGTTTGGGCTTGTGGATCTGGTTCAGTGGAGTGAAGCTCCAGCTGCCCGTCTGCAGGCCCTTCTGCTGTAGGGCTCCCCAGGAGATCTCTGAGGACAAGGAGCACTGGAGCGAGGGAGGAGACTGGGATCTGGAGGCGTACACGATGCTGGATTCAACAGGAGAGAGATCTGGAGTGGAGAGAAGGTGAACATTACTGGAGCTCAGAATCACTTGACTGTCTCGTTCATACGCCATGCAGAGTTTCAGATGTTGACAGTCGGTCTGACTGGGCGTGGCTGGTTTTCTGATCAGTACAGCTTTCATACAATAATCAATATTCATTTGATGATTATTGTCCAGTTTGTTATCCGTGCACATGATCTGTTCCCTGAACCTGAGAGCTGTCTACACAAACATTTAGAGGTAAATAAAACATATAATAATATTAATTTTACTACTACTACTACTACTACTAATAATAATTATTATTATAAAAATAATAAAAATAATAATAATAATAATTGTATATTAATTCTTTATGGATTATACTCAGCAGTAGGGATGTGATGGGGATCTGGACGCTCCACACTCACCTATGACGGTCACAGTGGTTGCTGTGTTTAGTTTATGGGGGTTCATCTTTTCTTCACACCTCCAGACTCCGCTGTGCTGGAAGGAGACGTTCTGCACTAGCAGCTTGTTCTTAGGCAGGTTCATGAAAGGGGGGCCGCTGGGTGGGGTGCACTTTACAGCCGGGGCAGTTACACCAGAGTCCGTCTCGAGGGACAGAGAGAGATCATCACCCGCCACGAGCGTCAGCTGAGTGGGCGTTTTCACTGAGAGAGAGAGACAACAGGTCACTGCTACTGAGTGCTGGTTGGTTATCGTCCCTGCTACTGAGTGCTGGTTGGTTATCGTCACTGCTACTGAGTGCCGAGTGGTTATCGTCACTGCTACTGAGTGCTGATTGGTTATCGTCCCTGCTACTGAGTGCTGATTGGTTATCGTCCCTGCTACTGAGTGCTGATTGGTTATCGTCCCTGCTACTGAGTGCCGAGTGGTTATCGTCCCTGCTACTGAGTGCTGATTGGTTATCGTCCCTGCTACTGAGTGCCGATTGGTTATCGTCCCTGCTACTGAGTGCCGATTGGTTATCGTCCCTGCTACTGAGCGCTGATTGGTTGTCGTCACTGCTACTGAGTGCTGATTGATTATCGTCCCTGCTACTGAGTGCTGATTGATTATCGTCCCTGCTACTGAGCGCTGATTGGTTATCGTCCCTGCTACTGAGTGCCGATTGGTTGTCGTCCCTGCTACTGAGTGCTGATTGGTTATCGTCACTGCTACTGAGCGCCGATTGGTTATCGTCCCTGCTACTGAGTGCTGATTGGTTATCGTCCCTGCTACTGAGTGCCGAGTGGTTATCGTCCCTGCTACTGAGTGCTGATTGGTTATCGTCCCTGCTACTGAGTGCTGATTGGTTATCGTCCCTGCTACTGAGTGCTGATTGGTTATCGTCCCTGCTACTGAGTGCTGATTGGTTATCGTCACTGCTACTGAGTGCCGATTGGTTATCGTCCCTGCTACTGAGTGCCGATTGGTTATCGTCACTGCTACTGAGTGCCGATTGGTTATCGTCCCTGCTACTGAGTGCTGATTGGTTATCGTCACTGCTACTGAGTGCTGATTGGTTATCGTCACTGCTACTGAGTGCCGATTGGTTATCGTCACTGCTACTGAGTGCTGATTGGTTATTGTCCCTGCTACTGAGTGCCGATTGGTTATCGTCACTGCTACTGAGTGCCAATTGGTTATCGTCCCTGCTACTGAGTGCTGATTGGTTATCGTCACTGCTACTGAGTGCTGATTGGTTATCGTCCCTGCTACTGAGTGCTGGTTGGTTATCGTCACTGCTACTGAGTGCCGAGTGGTTATCGTCACTGCTACTGAGTGCTGATTGGTTATCGTCCCTGCTACTGAGTGCTGATTGGTTATCGTCCCTGCTACTGAGTGCTGATTGGTTATCGTCCCTGCTACTGAGTGCCGAGTGGTTATCGTCCCTGCTACTGAGTGCTGATTGGTTATCGTCCCTGCTACTGAGTGCCGATTGGTTATCGTCCCTGCTACTGAGTGCCGATTGGTTATCGTCCCTGCTACTGAGCGCTGATTGGTTGTCGTCACTGCTACTGAGTGCTGATTGATTATCGTCCCTGCTACTGAGTGCTGATTGATTATCGTCCCTGCTACTGAGCGCTGATTGGTTATCGTCCCTGCTACTGAGTGCCGATTGGTTGTCGTCCCTGCTACTGAGTGCTGATTGGTTATCGTCACTGCTACTGAGCGCCGATTGGTTATCGTCCCTGCTACTGAGTGCTGATTGGTTATCGTCCCTGCTACTGAGTGCCGAGTGGTTATCGTCCCTGCTACTGAGTGCTGATTGGTTATCGTCCCTGCTACTGAGTGCTGATTGGTTATCGTCCCTGCTACTGAGTGCTGATTGGTTATCGTCCCTGCTACTGAGTGCTGATTGGTTATCGTCACTGCTACTGAGTGCCGATTGGTTATCGTCCCTGCTACTGAGTGCCGATTGGTTATCGTCACTGCTACTGAGTGCCGATTGGTTATCGTCCCTGCTACTGAGTGCTGATTGGTTATCGTCACTGCTACTGAGTGCTGATTGGTTATCGTCACTGCTACTGAGTGCCGATTGGTTATCGTCACTGCTACTGAGTGCTGATTGGTTATTGTCCCTGCTACTGAGTGCCGATTGGTTATCGTCACTGCTACTGAGTGCCAATTGGTTATCGTCCCTGCTACTGAGTGCTGATTGGTTATCGTCACTGCTACTGAGTGCTGATTGGTTATCGTCCCTGCTACTGAGTGCTGATTGGTTATCGTCCCTGCTACTGAGTGCTGATTGGTTATCGTCCCTGCTACTGAGTGCCGAGTGGTTATCGTCACTGCTACTGAGTGCCGATTGGTTATCGTCCCTGCTACTGAGTGCTGATTGGTTATCGACCCTGCTACTGAGTGCTGATTGGTTATCGTCCCTGCTACTGAGTGCTGATTGGTTATCGTCCCTGCTACTGAGTGCTGATTGGTTATCGTCACTGCTACTGAGTGCTGATTGGTTATCGTCCCTGCTACTGAGTGCTGATTGGTTATCGTCACTGCTACTGAGTGCTGATTGGTTATCGTCCCTGCTACTGAGTGCTGATTGGTTATCGTCACTGCTACTGAGTGCTGATTGGTTATCGTCACTGCTACTGAGTGCTGATTGGTTATCGTCCCTGCTACTGAGTGCTGATTGGTTATCGTCCCTGCTACTGAGTGCTGATTGGTTATCGTCCCTGCTACTGAGTGCCGATTGGTTATCGTCCCTGCTACTGAGCGCCGATTGGTTATCGTCCCTGCTACTGAGTGCTGATTGGTTATCGTCCCTGCTACTGAGTGCCGATTGGTTATCGTCCCTGCTACTGAGTGCTGATTGGTTATCGTCCCTGCTACTGAGCGCCGATTGGTTATCGTCCCTGCTACTGAGTGCTGATTGGTTATCGTCCCTGCTACTGAGTGCTGATTGGTTATCGTCCCTGCTACTGAGTGCTGATTGGTTATCGTCACTGCTACTGAGTGCTGATTGGTTATCGTCCCTGCTACTGAGTGCCGATTGGTTATCGTCACTGCTACTGAGCTACTCTGGTTTGACAAGCCCACAGGACGTTACTGAGAGTGAGTTTTGGTGAAGAATGGTGAAGTTGTGTCTTCCTGGTCTTACCGCGGTGCAGCCTGTACACCCAATCACTCTTTCTGCTGATATCCTGCACTTCACATTTGAAGAAGCCGGTGTTGCTGAAGTACGTCTCCTGGACGGGAGTAATGACGAGGTAGGAATCTTTTGTAAGAGACACTCGATCCTTAAACTCCTCCGGCGCTTCTAAAGGAGACAAATCAGAAACATCTTCAGACTCTCAGCCGGAGGTGCCAGCGCTGGCAACGTCATGCAGGAAAGCTGCTGCTGAGCTCCACTCTACCGTTTCTGGGAGCATCTTGTTTTGGGTGCTTCCAGATCAGTAACTGTTGGTCTTGGCCAGAGCAGAAGTACCATCGCACATAAACATTCCCCTCTTTAATCGGGTTCTCCATGGGAAGCGTAACGGAGCCTCCCAGCTGCACGAAGAAGTCCTCTTGTCCTGAGAGAGGAAACATGACACGCATCATTTCATTAATTTATTTTGTTTACTCTATTGTAAATACAACAACAATAATAATAAGTGGGCTTGTGTGCGTTTGGACTGGAGGTGGGAGGGTTTCCATCACATTACCAGAACCAAAACTATCATAGACTTCAGTAGTTTTGGGCTATTTTTAAATATATATGTTATACATACAATCATATCCTTTAAAAAACTGTTCACACTATTATACAAGAGGTCAAATAAGATTTGTGCGTCCAAACATCACCAACCTATCCCCGGTCACTTCTATCACTCTGGATTGGACACAATTAGCACTCTAATCTTGTTCACACTGCATATCCAGACTGTATCCAGATTAATGTTTGGTAGTCTAAACTCGGGCTGTGTGTTGGCAAGAACCTGGTGATACAATACGTATCGTGATACAGCGCTCACGATTAATATATTGTGATATACTGTGATACTGCATGCAAGTGATATACTGTGATTTTTCAAATCCTACTACTAAAACACACCACTGTATGAACAGGTTTATCAATGTTTACAATAGTATTGCGCCCTTGTGCTGCTTGTTAATGTTGGAGTGGAGCTGAAAATGGATTATAACACCACCACCTAGTGGTTTAAATACAACACACAATGATTCACTGTCTGCCATGAATCTGTGTATTGATACTGTGTTATTGAGAATCGATACAGTATCACTAAACATAATATCCTGATATTCAATATTTCACTATTTTCTTACACCGCTAGTCTAAACAGACAAAAACCACATGAACTCTGAAAAAATGTAAAAAAGTCTGTAAAAATCTGACTGGATTCAAATTTTAAATCACCTCTACGTGTGGATCAGATTACAGATACAATCTGGATGCACAGTCTGAATACAGCCTCACACAGGCTTCACTCCTGATCACATGGTATACTGAGCAGATTTTCTAGGTGAATATTAGTAACACATACCCGTCTGCATATTTTAGTTATTGGAAATATTTAAAATAGAATATGAACATGTTTGCACAGCTGCATTATGTTAAACTGTGTATTATGATGTGTAGTAGTGCGTCTGTGTAGAGAATGTGTAACACTCAGAACCTCGACACATGCATGTCGTTTGACCTGAAACCTGTCAGCACAGGTGCTCCTATGTTTATTTTATAAGAATATGGGAATTAATTAAACTGCAATACTTATTAAAACCTTATTAAATCTCATTAGAATACAAAACATCAACTTTAGAATTATTAGAATTGTTACGCTGACACTACAAGTCAATAGTCACCCAAAACTTCCTCCAACTCAAAAATTGGAGGCAGCTGTTTTAACAGCAGCTGTTGTTCTGAATATTTTTTAAATCCACCAGGGGGCGCTCAACTCCAACAGCACACAGTTTTAACCACTGTTATATTTTTTAAGTCCACCAGGGGGCGCTCAACTCCAACAGCACACAGTTTTAACCACTGTTATATTTTTTAAGTCCACCAGGGGGCGCTCAACCCCAACAGCACACAGTTTTAACCACTGTTATATTTTTTAAGTCCACCAGGGGGCGCTCAACTCCAACAGCACACAGTTTTAACCACTGTTATATTTTTTAAGTCCACCAGGGGGCGCTCAACTCCAACAGCACACAGTTTTAACCACTGTTATATTTTTTAAGTCCACCAGGGGGCACTCGACTCCAACAGCACACAGTCTGTAAACAGTGGTCTGAAATGGCTGTGTGCTGAGTTGAGCAGATGAAGGTGAAGGAGACCACATGATGAAGATCTGGATGTGGTGTGAGAGCTGAGGGAAGTTCTGTGGACGTGTCTACAGAAAGGCTTTGGGTGATTACTGACTTCTACTGCTGGAGGTGTTCCTCGCAGCTCCAGCGCTAAGCTACAGGAGAACAGGCTGGTGGTGGTGAGGGTGTGGGGTAAGTAGACAGGTCTGTAGGGGGTAGTTACTCTGATGTGTGGGTAAAGTGTGGAGTGCTACACGTAGGCTGAGCTGGTCATTTCTCACAGAACATCCCAAACCCAGTGCACACACAGAGGAACAGAGAGTGACAATAAATAAATAAATAGAAATTACCTGTATTACCTGTTTCACCTGTATTACCTGTTTTCACCTCTGTTCCGTTTTCACCTGCATTACCTAATTTCACCTGTATTACCTGTTTTCACCTGCATTACCTGTTTCACCTGTATTACCTGTTTTCACCTGCATTACCTGTTTCACCTGTATTCCCTGTTTTCACCTGTATTAACTGTTTTCACCTGTATTACCTGTTTTCACCTCTATTCCTTGTTTTCACCTGTATTACCTGTTTTCACCTGTATTACCTGTTTTCACCTCTATTCCCTGTTTTCACCTGTATTACCTGTTTTCACCTGTATTACCTGTTTTCACCTCTATTCCTAGTTTTCACCTCTATTCCTTGTTTTCACCTGTATTACCTGTTTTCACCTGCATTACCCGTTTTCACCTCTATTCCTTGTTTTCACCTCTATTCCTTGTTTTCACCTGCATTACCTGTTTCACCTGTATTACCTGTTTTCACTTCTATTCCTTGTTTTCACCTGCATTAGCTGTTTTCACCTGTATTATCTGTTTTCACCTGTATTACCTGTTTTCACCTCTATTCCTTGTTTTCACCTGTATTACCTGTTTTCACCTCTATTCCTTGTTTTCACCTGTATTCCCTGTTTTCACCTGTATTACCTGTTTTCACCTGCATTACCTGTTTCACCTGTATTACCTGTTTTCACTTCTATTCCTTGTTTTCACCTGTATTACCTGTTTTCACCTGTGTTACCTGTTTTCACCTCTATTCCTTGTTTTCACCTGTATTACCTGTTTTCACCTGCATTACCTGTTTCACCTGTATTACCTGTTTTCACCTGTATTACCTGTTTTACCTGAACTTAACTGAAAACATTACAAAAACAAAATATAGATAATGTAATAATTAGTGGGGGTGGGCTGTTAGTTAGCTAACGGACGGGACGGAGCAGTACCACGGGAGACCAGTAGGAGGCAGTACAAGACGCCACCACCTGCATTCAAACATAGTGAAGAAGAAAGGGCGGGACCTCTTTGGTTGTGAGTTGGTTAGAATGTTTAACTATGATGTACCGTTGCCGCGGCGCAGAGACAAACCGGCGTTTTTGTTGTTTTTTAAGTAAATACTGAACTAACAGCTCCTCCCCCGCCGCCATGTTTGATTTACTCTGAACTGCCCTCTACTGGACATGTTGCTCAGCAACCATGTAAACGAGCTGACTCAGAGAGGTATGAGGGCAGTGACGGTCATAGCGCTTCAAACGCAGGCCGAGTATAAACGAGCCGCACGGAGGAGTCTTACCTGCGACTGAGGGAGGAGGAGGCAGCAGGAGTAACAGCGTCCATAAGAACAGCATTCTGTCTCCTGCAGCGAGAGAGAGAAGATAAACCTGGTTAACCTGATCTGCACAGCTGGACCTGATAAACAAGCTGATATGAAAAGGAAACTAACTGCAGTAGATATTAAACTCAGAGGAAGTGAAAGTAAGCAGAACCTCTATTTATACTTCTTAAAGAACCCACATTAACATTCTCCTCATACTCCATACACTCTGATACTCATAACGCTCGTGTGTACATACAGTACTGTGTACGTTTTACTCACTCTGAGACATTATTATATATAAACATTTATTATATCCAGACAGGAAGTTCTTATTTACTCAGTAAACACTTTATTATTAAATATTAATCAGTATTAATAGAGTAAGTAGAGCTTTTACACTTTATTATTAAATATTAATCAGTATTAATAGAGTAAGTAGAGCTTTTACACTTTATTATTAAATATTAATCAGTATTAATAGAGTAAGTAGTACTTTTACACTTTATTATTAAATATCAATCAGTATTAATAGAGTAAGTAGAGCTTTTACACTTTATTATTAAATATTAATCAGTATTAATAGAGTAAGTAGTGCTTTTACACTTTATTATTAAATATTAAACAGTATTAATAGAGTTAGTAGTGCTTTTACACTTTATTATTAAATATTAATCAGTATTAATAGAGTAAGTAGTGCTTTTACACTTTATTATTAAATATTAATCAGTATTAATAGAGTTAGTAGTGCTTTTACACTTTATTATTAAATATTAATCAGTATTAATAGAGTAAGTAGTGCTTTTACACTTTATTATTAAATATTAATCAGTATTAATAGAGTAAGTAGTGCTTTTACACTTTATTATTAAATATTAAACAGTATTAATAGAGTAAGTAGTACTTTTACACTTTATTATTAAATATTAAACTGTATTAATAGAGTAAGTAGAGCTTTTACACTTTATTATTAAATATGAAACAGTATTAATAGAATAAGTAGTGCTTTTACACTTTATTATTAAATATTAATCAGTATTAATAGAATAAGTAGTGCTTTTACACTTTATTACTAAATGTTAATCAGTATTAATAGAGTAAGTAGAGCTTTTACACTTTATTATTAAATATTAAACAGTATTAATAGAGTAAGTAGTGCTTTTACACTTTATTATTAATTATTAAACAGTATTAATAGAGTAAGTAGTACTTTTACACTTTATTATTAAATATTAATCAGTATTAATAGAGTAAGTAGAGCTTTTACACTTTATTATTAATTATTAAACAGTATTAATAGAGTAAGTAGTACTTTTACACTTTATTATTAAATATTAAACTGTATTAATACACACCCACATATACACACTAGTGAACACACTAATGCTGCTTCCCTGACCTCCAGCCCACGACTGCCCCCCATAGACTCTTTTTATTATGCCGAAACTTTAATGTGATCTTAACGTGTTTGTTTATACTGCTGTACATGTGAAACTGCACATGTTACTATAGTTACTGTTATTTTCTGATTTTATTCTGATTATTGATATTACAGGTGATAGTTAAGTGTAGTTAAAAGTTAAATGAGGAATATTTCTTATAAACTAACTTCAAACATACACAGGATTCATCAGATTCTTTTCTAGATTATCTGTTCATTTGTAAACATACAAACACATACTGCAGTAGTTCAGATGCAAGAGATGAAGATTAGTATGTATGTACACTACCAGTCAAACGTTTGGGGAAACCTACCTGACTATATATGTTTATAGTTATAAAGGTGTTTACATGAAGAGGAACCTTATTCACTAATATTATTACTATTAATATAGAACACAGAAGAAGAACCTTATTCACTAATATTATTACTATTAATATAGAACACAGAAGAAGAAGCTGGGTCTAAACTATTGAGTGCTACTGTACGGGAGCTGAGCTCCTGATGTGAGAGATATTGTGCAGTATACGGTGAGGCGGTGGGAAGGGGCTTGTGGTGGGCTTTGATTGTATTTAGAGATTGAGTGGAGAGAGACAGAGACTGCAGAAGCTTTGTGGTGGGCTTTGGGTTTCAGACATAAAGGGAAGAGGGGCGCCGTGCGGGGGACTTCAAAGAGACACAGCAGAAGAGAAGAGAGAGAGGGAGCGAGTGGCGGGGCTGTGGTGGGCTGAGATTGTGCTGGGACTAGATTTCTATCCCTCTCTTCTTAACCTCCTCACCTCCTCCTCCCTCCCACACGCCCCCCTCTTCCTCTCCTGTTCCACGAAAGACGGATCTCTCGGCGCTCGTGAGCGCACCACACGGCGCTGGGCTGGGCCGGGAGAGCGGCGCGCTGTGGTCTCTGTGTGCAAATCTCTTCTTCCTCTTTCTCTACCATCACTGAGACGCTCTCAGCTCCCACCAGACACCAGCCGTCACTGTTAATTCACTGTACTATTTTATAACATTCCTCCATAATTAAACAGTTCAAACAGAGTCGATCAGAGGGTTCCACCGTGGAATTCGGTTCTAGATATCTGTTCACAGTGGTGGTGAATGGAACCAGACGTCCACCTCTAAAAGCTCCTCACAGAAAGTTCTTACAGTAGATGTTATAAATACACTGTCTGATTCTGAGACGCTGTTTATGATAGTTTAGAGAAGATCTCAGTCTTAAACTCCATTCATGGTGGAGGGATACATGCAGGACGCTGTGAGGTTCAAATAGTCCCCAAAGAAAACCTAGTATTTTCAGATCTTCCACATTTTACCATCAACATCCAGATAAACTCAGAAGACACGTGTAGCTTCACTGGTGAGTTTCATAGTAAATACAATGTGTAGATTAGTGTTACCATCACCACCACTGTAAACAACATCACTACCACTGTAAACACCATCACCACCACTGTAAACACCATCACCACCACTGTAAACAACATCTGGACCATCTCACACCAAACCCATTCAGAATCTCTCCTCCAAGACTCGGGTTAGGGTTAGAGAATTTAGAGAATTCAGTGGAATTCCCCTTTTCACTCCTCTGTTTTCAGCTGTACTACATAAACCTGAACAGTGAGTTTAACAGCCTGTGTGAACGTCAGGATCAGCTTCTCTCTATTTAAACCAGAACTTCTGAAATACTGAATTCTGCTGAATCTGAAACAGAGTGTTATCTTTTCTACTGAAGACTCAAAACAACCTGCCGGCTCTGGTTTACTGAGACCACCAGCTCACCGCTGCTCTGACAGACCACCATGGTAATTAGTTTGTGATGTGAATGATCCGAACTTCTACACCAACACTTCCACTGAAGCTGGTTCAGATCACTCTCAGACGGGTTTCATCTGGAATTCAGTGTTCAGTATGTTCTTAATGGACCAGATCACACTGAGAACATCTCATTCACATTCAAATTATAAAACTCTACATTTCACTGAACTTCTCATCATAACTTTAAATGAAATTAGAAACTATCAAAAAGATTGAAGCCTTTTAAATATTGGAGCTGGTGGTCTCAGATGTTTGGATGGCCCACAGTATCCCGTACCTGACAGAATGTTCAGTTGTTATAGATTTTAATTCTGAGATAACTTCTTGACTGTACAGTGAACCAGACCTAAAACAAGACAAGATGTAAATATTTACAGACGGGACACGCTCAGTTCAGACTACAGCTCCTGTTGATCTTCTAACTGAAAGTAACTGAACATGTTCTCTACAGACAGGAAACTTCAAACAGCTGTTTTTCTGCTGTGTGCACAACATATCATCTCAGTCCAAATAAAAATCTCAATTATTGTATGATTTGAACTCGACAGTTTATCACTCAGAATAAAACCTCTTTATATTCACTAACACTGAGAGCTAAGAAAGTTTGTCTCTCCTGTAAGATACTATGTTGTAGATGCTTGTTTGTCTTTGGACAGTAACAATATTCACAATAATATTTCTGTTTATTTATGTTGATTACATTGAAAAAAATATGCATAATGTAAAATGTGCCAGAACTTTCACAGAGACCTCATTTTATATTTAATTTTTTCCCATATGTTAAATTCAACACATGCAAACTTATTTTAACTCACATATTAATTTTACCACAAATGTGAAATTTTACCACAAATGTGAAATTTTACCGAACGTCTTGTATTTTTTCATATAAATCAAACCTAGTTAAAATAGAAAGTGAATGTAAAGAATTTGAAATGCTATAATTATCACTGCAGTTTTATACACAGTGTTATTGAAGAAAACCTAAATTCTAATTTCTAATGTTTACTCCAGGTGTGGTCGGTCAGCCAGGCTGTGTTTGTATTCCAAATTTTGAGTAAAAAACCTATAAGCTATGAAACTAATGATAATGTGGCTAACATGCTGAATGAATGGTCACCCAAATCTTTTCCATCAAGTCTTCCCTAAAATGTGTTTGCAATGTAAAATTCTGCAAATAAACAATAACAAAAAAATTAACAATAATAAGAATTTAAAACAGTAATTAAAAAAACTACTTTATTACTAAATCTTAAATCTTATCTTAAATAAATCTTTGCCTTTTACTAAATTATTTAAAATTAATAATATACATAAATGTTGCCCATAGCTTAAACAATAGTATATAAATGTTATTAAAATGATTACATGTTGAGTATTATTGCGTAGAGTCTTTGGAAGGTCGTCTGTAACGATGTCGGAGCTTTACGTAACGTGCAAATCTCAAATGAACAAATCTAAATGCTTGATTGCTGAAGTCCTGACCCTGAAAACACGAGATGGTGGGCTTTGAATGAAGTGCCTCTGTCGCAGTGATCTAGCGGTGAGCTGTATTAGCAGAAATGTTTATTTTTAAGGAGAGCAAATTCGGAGTGTCCAGTAAGTTTCAGGAAACATAACTTTATTTTTATTAGGATTAATTATATCAGGAGTGTATGACGGTATCAGGTGTGCATATATACTATACATTCCATATGGTCTGATACATAAACAATAAACCATACAGTGGCAGGGCGCCAGACACAACCGTAAATTAACTGAATTAAAAGTGTTTTTGTTCGCAATGATATTAAAAATCTGGGAAATTACAGAACTACTGATTTTCACACTAGTTATTCTGACGTACAGTGTTTTACTGTAGTAATAACAGTTACAACCTATAAAATAAATGATAAGCTTGTATAACAAAACAAATAACTGGATAATTTTTATTAAAGAAGATGTAAAATGTGCCGTACGTTTTGAATTGACCCCATTTTAAGTTTTATTTTAGCCCAAATATGTTGAACTTGATTAAATTAAGTGTGTATTAATGCATTTAATTAGGAAATCAATTAATTATATAATTTCACCAAAACCAAAACAGTATTTCTTACAAATCTATGCCGGTTTCCCGAGCGACGTACAGTTTTACTGATGTAGCTGATGTAGCTGAACGTAGCGCTAAGCGTCCAGCCCATACAGTCTCAGTGGTTTAGCACAGTGTGCCTGTCTGAGCTGGGACCCGAACCCGGTCTGCTGATATTCAGTCCTACTCTAGCACCCTCCCAGCTGCACCTCAAGCGTTACCTGTGATTGTGGAGCGTTACGAGGAGAAAACATGGATCAACACACGGAACGCTGGTTTTCAGCTCGAGACTGGACGAGCTCGAGGCCTTCGCTCATAAACCCACACACATCTCAGAGTTTCACTGTAGAGCACTCGCAGAGGTGTGTTCAGGTGTACATACAGCTCTACACTGATACTACTAGAACACTAAACAAACTGTAAACAACAACAGCCAATAAAAAGTGATTATAGTCATTTAATCATATACAAAAGTTTATGCAACACTGATCAAACTGTTTTCAGTTTTTTTTCTGTGTAAAAAGTTGCACATCCTCTAAAAAGACACATTATCACATATTTTAATACAGTTTCAGTATATTTACTGAATTTAATTTTATAATATAATATAATATAATATAATATAATATAATATAATTTCCCATATGTTCGCAGGAAAATAGAAATTGTGGGCATACTTTTGTCAGAAGAATGTTAGCGTGTGTTCTCTTTACAGGATGTGTTTATTTTCTTTTTATATGTACTGCCATTCAGCCAGCAGGTGTCCAAATACTTCATATGAAACATACAGTAAGTAGCTGATTGGATGACAGCAGTGTTATTGTAGTTGCTGCTGATTAATTTATTTTTTCTCCGAATCTTAATTTTTTTTTATTGATCATTGTATTGTAATATCATGTATATCTATATCGTCCACCGCTCGTAGAGAGAAGAGCTGCAGATGAAGAGTGGAGTGAGAGTGAGGAAGGTGAAGTAGAAGAACGTGCAGAGAAGAAGAAAGAGACAGAGGATAGATGTAGAGATAGTGAAAGCAGGAGGCTGCACCTGAGGAGCTAACCCAGAAAGACAGATGATCATGGCTGTGGTCAGAGCGGAGGTTCAACAGACAACTCAGAAGCAGGAGAGCAGTAGAGGAGCAGATTGAGGGCATGTGCACGTTTCTAAACAACGTCAACCTGTAAACTCGGCAGCTTTTATACAGAGAAATACAATCACTTCCACTCCGTCACCTTCATTTCATTATTATAGCAGCACCACGTATAACCTGAGCGTATATTCATTCATATTTCATCACTTCACAACCTTTAAACTCATTTTAACATTTATTTGAATTTATTGATAAAAGTGTGTGACTATATATATATATATATATATATATATATATATATATATATATATATATATATATATATATATATATATATATATATTATTTCCTTTTCACTAAAGCTTGTTATGTAATATTATAAATTGTACCTGTATATATAATCATATTTCTATTATACATATTTTATATATATAAAATATGTGTAATTCAGTAATATATATATATATATATATATATATATATATATATATATATATATATATATATATTACTGAATTACATGTTATGCAGTTTTTGCGTCTGTCCATATGATCCAGGTACACCAAATTCCGAGAACTCAACATCCCGAGCGGCTCCTCGTTGGCAAATTCAGTAAACTGGGAACATTTCCAGAGCAGGAATATAACCTAATCCCAATAAATCCTGATGCTGTAAATATAACACACGGACTAATTTTAACTCTTATTATTTCAATAACTTTAACATACGTTTGTTATTAAAGCTGTAAGAAGTGACGAATGCACATATTATGCAGGACAAGCTTGTTACAAGTCTATAACATGATATAACAATGTTATTACACAGTAATATTTATATAATTTGCTAGTTTATGTTAAATAATTTGTAGAAGTATAAAAATGAGATCGTACCTGCGACAGAATATTCAGTTGTTGATGATCGGATGATCTGGCGCGTCTCTCAGACGTCCTCTCCGGATGTTCTTACAGGGTACAAATAGCTGTGAAGGAGTTTCACCCCTCCCTGACGTCTGATTGGTCTAAGAGGGAAAACAAGATGTCCAGTAATTGGTTTAGATCTCCAGAGGTGAATAATGTCTGATCTTTGATTTCTGATTTGCTAAAGAGACAAAGTCTTGGTGATTATTGCTGACCATGACGTGTACATTAGCTCTCCAAAAGCTAAAGCTTGTTATATAATATAATATTATGTACATATAAATGTATGTATTTTTGTAGATATTGTGTTGTTTTGTTAGAGGATCAGGTGAACAGAATTCTGGGGAATCAAAATCTCCGAGCAGTTCTTCAGTGTTTAACCTTTTAAACTGAGAACTTTTGCACTGCAGGAACGTATAACTAACTTAAACCCAGTAAAACCTGACAATATAAATGTAATACATTAATTAACATTAACTTACTGTTTATTAAAATTAACATTTAATAATATCTGTTATGAAAGCCGTACGATGTTAATATGGACTGTATAACGCTAGACTAATTCTATTAAAGTTAATTAATAGTATATAAGAATATAATAACAGGATAATAACTGAGATGTTATATCTTGTGCTGATACTGAGGTAATGAATGAAATGATGAATTTGACTGTACCTGTGTGGAAATATACTCAGGTGTTGGCGTTCGGATGATCCGACGCGTCTCTCAGACGTCCTCGCCGGATATGTTGGCTTGCTGTGTAAAAATTGCTGTAAAAAGCCTGTTGACCCCTCCCTTACGTCTGATTGGCCTAACAGAGTAAACGAGATGTCCAGTTATTGGTTTATCTGAAGAAAGTAAATAACGTCCAATCTTTAAATTCTGATTGGCTGGAGAGACAAAGCGCTAATGATTATTGAGGACCATGAATATCAATTACACACATTTTTACATTTACAAAAACAAAGCCTTGGTATATAGTATTAATATAGTATTTATGTAGTATTAATATAGTATTTATGTAGTATTAATATAGTATTTATACAGTATTTATAGAGTATTTATCTTTTTTTTGTTTGTTTGAGATTGTTTAAAGCTTTGCTCGAAGATCCGTTTGGATCAAATTCTGGATCATTTAAGATCCTGATCTGTTTCTCACTGTTAAACTAGTTAAACTGATAATAGTAAGAGTTTATATTTAACTAAAGTCCAGTAAAACTTAACAGTGTAAATACTTTACCATTAAACTTTCACAGATATCTGATAGCACAGCTGTGATAAGGGAAGAGTGGAACACAATAATATTAAAAATATAATAAGCGTGATGTACAAAAATCACATAATAATGTGTACCATACATATGTATAACAGCAGGAAATGCTGAGTTTAATAAAACTAAAATTTAAATTGTGCCTGTATTAAAACAGGGATGTGAAAGTTTTGCGGACAGACTAAACCCTGAGAAAATTATTTTACTCTGCTGAATCAGCAGTTTAGTGGAAATAAGGCTGAATCCCGACCTAAAGCTGGTCTTTAGAGGAAAACAGTGAGTCTACAGGAGCAGGCCAATGTGTTCTGAACTGTTAATGGTGGTGATTGTGAAGAGCTTGATTTCGACGGTTCTCCCAAAATACGTCTAAGATGTAATATAAATGTAATATAAATGATATAATATAAGATATAAATCTACCCAATACAATTACAACCCTCATGCCCACCCTCGTCCAGCCACGCCCTCCCTCGTCCACCCGGTCACTTGGTATGGTCCTAAACTAAATTAAATGCGCAAACATCTTGAAACATAGAAGAGGGTAAAAGTAAATAAATAAATAAATGATTAATCCAAAAAATAAAAAATAAAAACAATAGTATAACATAACCGATTGCCTTTTTGAAATACACTCTGCAGATCAGGCCGTTATGACTCTAGGAACAAAGCGGAAAAGGGGGTCCGTATATGAAGATATTGGCGTGTGTTGCCTCTAAGTGTGTGTCTCATTTTCTCAAGACACTAGAAGAAAGCGGCGTGTGTAAGGCAGCGTTGAGAAGAAGGTGGTGTGGTAGTTTTCCACTACATTAAAATAACACGTCTCACTAAAAGTGTGCAAAAGCTGAACACGTAGAGCTTTTGGGGATTAGACCAAATAAGACCACCAGGGGACAAGGTTCAATTTTACAATTAAGAATGAAAGATAAACAGTCACACACAGTTTGCCAGAAAGACTTTAAAACTGGACAAAACCAAAACATATGAGCGAGGGTAGCTGGGGCTTGGGAGCGACGGTCGCAGAGAATTTCAAAATTTGAGTTAACTTGTAGCGGCTTGTAGCATTTCTAGATAAATCTTAAAAATCAGCATTTCGTGATGAACAAAACCCCAGCTGTGAGGAAACATCTAAAAACTTCTAACAGCATCTGAAACTCTGAAGTACCAGAAACTTTAACACTGATTTGTATTTTGTGTGTATGTGTGTTTGGCTGCTCTGACTTTTTAATACTTTAACAGCCTCTCACTTTTCCTTCAACGGAAAAACACCATTATTCACTAACTGAGTTTCTGCCTGATCATCGGTTCTTTCTTCTGTTCTCTCTTCTGTTCTCTCTGCTTCTCCTCCATCTGTTCCACAAAGCTCAGAACTTCTTCTGAGAAGCCGACATGTAAAACAAACAGTCCTTACAAAGCGTCTGAACTTTCTTTTGATGGTGAGTGAAGATGAACGCTACGAGCTATACCTAAAATAAAGGTTCCTGGAGTCCTGTATGGTTCTAAAACCATTTCATTAATAGAGAACCTTCACAGTGTGCTCCTTAAGTTCCTTCCAGAAACAGTTCTTCAGAAAATCTCTGATCTGAGGAGGTTTTTATAAGATGAAGTGTTTTCGGTATTGCTCCACAGCATCGTTTCTGATGTTCTTCACTGTAAACGTATTCTATAAAGATCAAGTTCAATAATAAAAGCTGCTGTTTAGTGAATATCAAATACAAACAAGCACTAAAGCACTGAGGACTAATTCTGTGAACATGTTTAAGCATTGAATTGAATTCATGAAGAAAAACTGAAATCTAAGTAAATTTTTAAAGCTTTCATGCAAAAAAACAGATAATTTGATAATTTACAGAATTTAATTTTAATGAAAGTAAAATTCAATACAATTGGGAGAATTTTGAATTATTTATTACTTTTCATATTTGCATTTGGAGGCGAGAGTTTGGTGATGATTTGTCTGATCTTCTTCAAACCAGCAGCGCAAATTAAAAGACAACTAGACACACACGACGTGAACGTTCAGCAAACTTTCAGTTAATTATACGAATCTGAACTGAAATCATTCTGCTGTTCAGAAGCTTCTGATTCTAGAACAGCACGGACGTTTCAATCCTACAGACTTTAAAATCACTCTACGCTTCATAACATCTCCAACTTAGACGCAACACAGTGACCCGTCAGTACTGTTTACACATAAACACGCTCAGCCTACGAGATCGGTCAGCCTTCATCTTCACACTTAACGGCCGTCAGCTCTGACAAACTCCCTCATTTTCAATTCTTAAATAAGGTCATGGTGGTTCTCAGAGAAGCCCAGAAGGTCCAGATATTGCTCCAAGCTAACTAAACAGGACTAGAGTAAAAACGTGGACCATCTGAGAACCCCTGAGGAACTGTGGAACTATTGCCATAGAACCCTTTCAGTGCACAATTTTTTTTATTAAAACCTTCTTGAAAGTTTAAAGAATCTCCTCATGTAAAGCCTTTACCAGAACATCTACACCATCTTCTTTAACCTTTTAAAGGTTCTTGCCAGTCTTCACATCTCCTTTTCAAGCAAAGGTCTCTAGAAAAGTGGCTCACAGACCCTCTTCAAGGCAACTTTTAATTTAATTGATATTTATTATACACAATTCATATTTTCCAAATTGAGATCTACGTTAAGTCAGATGTGATTTCATGCAGACATCCAGGAACACACATCAGCGTTTACTCAGAATCAGACGAAACATTAATATTAAGAATATTTCAGAGTTCTGATCTTACTGAACAGACCTCGCTGTGTTTCCACAACATTACTGAATCTCTGTTACAGCTTCTTCTCCAACATGCTACTGTGGTTTCTTCAGTCTGGCACCCCATTCTAGTTTCATTTACTAAGTTATGGAGAAGAAGAAGAAGAAGAAGTGCACAGAACTTTCTTGTTCCCTCAACAACCTCCATCTGAACAGTGCCGAGTCGGCAGCTTGTCAGAAGATGAACGTGAGTGTTTTGGACTAACAGAGCTGCAGCAGGAGCTCCGCCGGTCCTCTGCTTAATAACACAACAAGCGTGAAGATCTAGACGACTACACCGCCGCTGAGATCTTCTACAGATACACCAGAAAACATCTGAGCTTCACCCTCGAATGTGCCGCTACACAGCAGTGCAGACAGGTGGAGGAGAAGGAGCTGCTTGACGGAGGAGCTACACGGTGCTGCAGTAGGACAGGAGTGGTTTTGCTCCGGGGAACCACATGAAGGTCGAAACAAACATGTCGCCTGCCTCACATCTGTCTCTGAGGTTTCACCCCTCTGCCTTTCATTCTCCTCTTCCTGCCTCGCTCAGCCTCGTCCTCAGAAGCAGCTAAGACTCCCTCACACGGCTCAGTTCCACTCCACACGTTCATAGACCATCGCTTTAGCC
Organism: Megaleporinus macrocephalus; assembly: GCA_021613375.1. Taxonomy (NCBI): domain Eukaryota; kingdom Metazoa; phylum Chordata; class Actinopteri; order Characiformes; family Anostomidae; genus Megaleporinus; species Megaleporinus macrocephalus. Next base: position 761,174 of record CM038705.1, read on the forward strand.
CCTTCATCTCTTCATAGACCACCCATTTCACCCCTTCATCTCTTCATAGACCACCCATTTCACCCCTCTAAACATTCATACACCAACCATTTCACCCCTTCAACTCTTCATAGACCACACATTTCACCCCTTCATCTCTTCATACACCACCCATTTCACCCCTTCAACTCTTCATAGACCACCCATTTCACCCCTCTAAACATTCATACACCAACCATTTCACCCCTTCAACTCTTCATACACCACCCATTTCACCCCTTCAACTCTTCATAGACCACCCATTTCACCCCTTCAACTCTTCATAGACCACCCATTTCACCCCTTCAACTCTTCATAGACCACCCATTTCACCCCTTCATCTCTTCATACACCACCCATTTCACCCCTCTAAAAATTCATACACCAACCATTTCACCCCTTCATCTCTTCATAGACCACCCATTTCACCCCCAACATTCATACACCAACCATTTCACCCCTTCAACTCTTCATACACCACCCATTTCACCCCTTCATCTCTTCATACACCAACCATTTCACCCCTTCAACTCTTCATAGACCACCCATTTCACCCCTCTAAACATTCATACACCAACCATTTCACCCCTTCAACTCTTCATACACCACCCATTTCACCCCTTCAACTCTTCATAGACCACCCATTTCACCCCTTCAACTCTTCATAGACCACCCATTTCACCCCTTCAACTCTTCATACACCACCCATTTCACCCCTCTAAACATTCATACACCAACCATTTCACCCCCAACATTCATACACCAACCATTTCACCCCTAACATTCATACACCAACCATTTCACCCCTAACATTCATACACCAACCATTTCACCCCTAACATTCATACACCAACCATTTCACCCCTTCATCTCTTCATAGACCACCCATTTCACCCCTTCATCTCTTCATACACCACCCATTTCACCCCTCTAAACATTCATACACCACCCATTTCACCCCTAACATTCATACACCAACCATTTCACCCCCAACATTCATACACCAACCATTTCACCCCCAACATTCATACACCAACCATTTCACCCCTAACATTCATACACCAACCATTTCACCCCTTCATCTCTTCATAGACCACCCATTTCACCCCTTCATCTCTTCATAGACCACCCATTTCACCCCTCTAAACATTCATACACCAACCATTTCACCCCTTCAACTCTTCATAGACCACCCATTTCACCCCTCTAAACATTCATACACCAACCATTTCACCCCTTCAACTCTTCATAGACCACCCATTTCACCCCTTCATCTCTTCATAGACCACCCATTTCACCCCTTCATCTCTTCATAGACCACCCATTTCACCCCTCTAAACATTCATACACCACCCATTTCACCCCTAACATTCATACACCAACCATTTCACCCCCAACATTCATACACCAACCATTTCACCCCCAACATTCATACACCACCCATTTCACCCCTTCAACTCTTCATAGACCACCCATTTCACCCCTTCAACTCTTCATAGACCACCCATTTCACCCCTTCAACTCTTCATAGACCACCCATTTCACCCCTTCAACTCTTCATACACCACCCATTTCACCCCTCTAAACATTCATACACCAACCATTTCACCCCCAACATTCATACACCAACCATTTCACCCCTAACATTCATACACCAACCATTTCACCCCTAACATTCATACACCAACCATTTCACCCCTTCATCTCTTCATAGACCACCCATTTCACCCCTTCATCTCTTCATACACCACCCATTTCACCCCTCTAAAAATTCATACACCAACCATTTCACCCCTTCATCTCTTCATAGACCACCCATTTCACCCCCAACATTCATACACCAACCATTTCACCCCTTCAACTCTTCATACACCACCCATTTCACCCCTTCATCTCTTCATACACCAACCATTTCACCCCTTCAACTCTTCATAGACCACCCATTTCACCCCTCTAAACATTCATACACCAACCATTTCACCCCTTCAACTCTTCATACACCACCCATTTCACCCCTTCAACTCTTCATAGACCACCCATTTCACCCCTTCAACTCTTCATAGACCACCCATTTCACCCCTCTAAACATTCATACACCAACCATTTCACCCCTTCAACTCTTCATACACCACCCATTTCACCCCTTCAACTCTTCATAGACCACCCATTTCACCCCTTCAACTCTTCATAGACCACCCATTTCACCCCTTCAACTCTTCATACACCACCCATTTCACCCCTCTAAACATTCATACACCAACCATTTCACCCCCAACATTCATACACCAACCATTTCACCCCTAACATTCATACACCAACCATTTCACCCCTAACATTCATACACCAACCATTTCACCCCTAACATTCATACACCAACCATTTCACCCCTTCATCTCTTCATAGACCACCCATTTCACCCCTTCATCTCTTCATACACCACCCATTTCACCCCTCTAAACATTCATACACCACCCATTTCACCCCTAACATTCATACACCAACCATTTCACCCCCAACATTCATACACCAACCATTTCACCCCCAACATTCATACACCAACCATTTCACCCCTAACATTCATACACCAACCATTTCACCCCTTCATCTCTTCATAGACCACCCATTTCACCCCTTCATCTCTTCATAGACCACCCATTTCACCCCTCTAAACATTCATACACCAACCATTTCACCCCTTCAACTCTTCATAGACCACCCATTTCACCCCTCTAAACATTCATACACCAACCATTTCACCCCTTCAACTCTTCATAGACCACCCATTTCACCCCTTCATCTCTTCATAGACCACCCATTTCACCCCTTCATCTCTTCATAGACCACCCATTTCACCCCTCTAAACATTCATACACCACCCATTTCACCCCTAACATTCATACACCAACCATTTCACCCCCAACATTCATACACCAACCATTTCACCCCCAACATTCATACACCAACCATTTCACCCCTAACATTCATACACCAACCATTTCACCCCTTCATCTCTTCATAGACCACCCATTTCACCCCTTCATCTCTTCATAGACCACCCATTTCACCCCTCTAAACATTCATACACCAACCATTTCACCCCTTCAACTCTTCATAGACCACCCATTTCACCCCTCTAAACATTCATACACCAACCATTTCACCCCTTCAACTCTTCATAGACCACCCATTTCACCCCTCTAAACATTCATACACCACCCATTTCACCCCTAACATTCATACACCACCCATTTCACCCCTTCAACTCTTCATAGACCACCCATTTCACCCCCAACATTCATACACCAACCATTTCACCCCAACATTCATACACCAACCATTTCACCCCTAACATTCATACACCAACCATTTCACCCCTTCATCTCTTCATACACCACCCATTTCACCCCTTCATCTCTTCATACACCACCCATTTCACCCCTTCAACTCTTCATAGACCACCCATTTCACCCCTTAAACTCTTCATAGACCACCCATTTTACCCCTCTAAACATTCATACACCACCCATTTCACCCCTAACATTCATACACCACCCATTTCACCCCTTCATCTCTTCATAGACCACCCATTTCACCCCTTCATCTCTTCATACACCACCCATTTCACCCCTTCAACTCTTCATAGACCACCCCTTTCACCCCTTCAACTCTTCATACACCACCCATTTCACCCCTTCAACTCTTCATAGACCACCCATTTCACCCCTTCAACTCTTCATAGACCACCCATTTCACCCCTCTAAACATTCATACACCACCCATTTCACCCCTAACATTCATACACCACCCATTTCACCCCCAACATTCATACACCAACCATTTCACCCCCAACATTCATAGACCAACCATTTCACCCCCAACATTCATACACTATTTCACCCCTAACATTCATACACCACCCATTTCACCCCTAACATTCATACACCACCCATTTCACCCCTAACATTCATACACCACCCATTTCACCCCTAACATTCATACACCACCCATTTCACCCCTAACATTCATACACCACCCATTTCACCCCAACATTCATACACCAACCATTTCACCCCTAACATTCATACACCACCCATTTCACCCCTAACATTCATACACCACCCATTTCACCCCTAACATTCATACACCAACCATTTCACCCCTAACATTCATACACCAACCATTTCACCCCTAACATTCATACACCAACCATTTCACCCCTAACATTCATACACCAACCATTTCACCCCTTCATCTCTTCATAGACCACCCATTTCACCCCTCTAAACATTCATACACCACCCATTTCACCCCTAACATTCATACACCACCCATTTCACCCCCAACATTCATACACCAACCATTTCACCCCCAACATTCATAGACCAACCATTTCACCCCCAACATTCATACACTATTTCACCCCTAACATTCATACACCACCCATTTCACCCCTAACATTCATACACCACCCATTTCACCCCTAACATTCATACACCACCCATTTCACCCCTAACATTCATACACCACCCATTTCACCCCAACATTCATACACCACCCATTTCACCCCTAACATTCATACACCACCCATTTCACCCCTAACATTCATACACCACCCATTTCACCCCTAACATTCATACACCAACCATTTCACCCCCAACATTCATACACCAACCATTTCACCCCTAACATTCATACACCAACTATTTAACTATCTAGGCATTCATACACCAACCAATTCACCCCTAACATTCATACACCACCCATTTCACCCCTAACATTCATACACCACCCATTTCACCCCTAACATTCATACACCAACTATTTAACTATCTAGGCATAAATAGACCAGGTTTTTCAGTATCTAATAAGAATGAGTAAGTATCAACAGTGGCATACAGGCTTTAATCAGTTATTGAGCTTAAGTGTTATTATTTAGTATGTAATTGAAATTACACTGTAATGTATGTATACAGTGTGTAGTGTGGATGTGTATAGTGTGATGTATGTATACAGTGTGTAGTGTGGATGTGTATAGTGTGATGTATGTATACAGTGTGTAGTGTGGATGTGTATAGTGTGATATATGTATACAGTGTGTAGTGTGGATGTGTATAGTGTGATGTATGTATACAGTGTGTAGTGTGGATGTGTATAGTGTGATGAATGTATACAGTGTGTAGTGTAATGTATATAGTGTAATGTATGTATACAGTGTGTAGTGTGGATGTATACAGTGTGATATATGTACACAGTGTGTAGTGTGGATGTGTATAGTGTGATGTATGTATACAGTGTGTAGTGTGGATGTGTATAGTGTGATGAATGTATACAGTGTGTAGTGTGGATGTGTATAGTGTGATGTATGTATACAGTGTGTAGTGTAATGTATATAGTGTAATGTATGTATACAGTGTATAGTGTGATGTATACAGTGTGAAGAGAGCAGAAGGGGTTACACTAACTGTAAGGGGTTAAGAGAGACTGACTGAGTGTTTAGGGGGACCCACAGTATGAAGATCTGATTCATCGCTGTGAGGTTGTTTTGAGAGGAAAGACCCGTTTATGAGGGATCCCTCATTACTCACGTACACCGAGAGGGCGTCGAGACAGAAAACGCAACCGTTACCGAAAGAGTGAAAGAGGGAGAGCAGAGGAGGAGGTGGCTGCTGTTGGCTTTCGAGACGTCTTACTGGGTTCTTCTGTGTTTCCTTTCAATTAGTCATCTCTCAGAACAGCAGCTCAGTGAAGCTCAGCCGTGTGTCCGTGTTTAGCTGTTAAACTCTGTTAGAAAGAGAGCGAGAGCGTTCACTGACGAACAGACGGAGAGAGACGCTCTGTATACCGTGAGCTCACCACGTAGCAGATATCAGTACAGTCACGAGGAGCATGCAGCATCAGCGTGAAACGTGGAACTAGTTGGGTGTTGGCTCGGTCGGCTGGTTCATTGAGAAGCTGCTGAAGATTCTCTGAATGCCTAAATTAGCTCAGGCACACGTGGGAGAGAAGAGTCGCCCACTTCTTACCACCTTCTCCAGCGTGTGATCCATCTCTCTTTCAGTAATGACTGTGTGTTCTCTCACATTCAGGGGATCCCGCACACTCGTTTATTAATCATCAGACACTTTCAGACATTCCCACACGTTCCTCATTCACGCAGCGCTCAGGACCGAACAGGCCGAGCTATAAATATCTGAACAACGAGGTGCAGCTGAGATGTTTACAGTAGATACTGAGTAACTCGTAGATACTGTGATACTAACTGACGTATAAGAGAGATGGAGTAGTTACTGATGGTCAGGAGGCTGCTCAGCGCTGCGTAAGCTCATAGTTGGATCTGATTATTTAAGGATTCTCTGAGAAGCTCTTCTCTTCAGTGAAGGTTCTGAGTTCGGGGTGATGGTGATGTAAGTCCTGTAGGCTCAAAGCGTGAACACGCTGGAAATGTCAGTGGAAAGAGCTCAGCAGAGCCCGAGTGACATTTACCTTCTAGATTACAAAATCTTACAGAATATATTCCATTACAGACCTCTCTCTCTCTCTCTCTCTCTCTCTCTCCCTCTCTCTCCCTCTCTCTCCCTCTCTCCCTCTCTCTCTCTCTCTCTCCTCTCTCTCTCTCTCTCTCTTTCTCTCTCTCTCTCCCTCTCCTCTCTCTCTCTCTCTCTCCCTCTCCTCTCTCTCTCTCTCTCTCTCTCCCTCTCCTCTCTCTCTCTCTCTCTCTCTCTCCCTCTCCTCTCTCTCTCTCTCTCTCTCCCTCTCCTCTCTCTCTCTCTCTCTCCCTCTCCTCTCTCTCTCCTCTCTCTCTCTCTCTCTCCCTCTCCTCTTTCTCTCTCTCTCTCCCTCTCCTCTCTCTCTCTCTCCCTCTCCTCTCTCTCTCTCTCTCTCTCTCTCTCTCTCTCTCTCTCTCTCTCTCTCTCTCTCTCTAGAGCTGCTGGTTTAGTACTGTGTGGGTTGGAGTTATGGTAAGGAGGTTCTGGGTGGAATGAGTGAGTTCAGTGCTACATTCATAAACTCTGTACTGGTCCCCATTCAGACACTGACACAGCAGCCCACTCACTAATACACACCACAGCTCACCAATCAGCTTCCACCAGCACTGCACACAAATCTTCACTGTCCAACGAAAAACCCGTATCTCAGAAACAGAAACTCCACAGTAGCCGCCAGAGCGCTGTGTGTTTTAATGTTGATGGTGATTTTGGAGCGTTTCTGTTGGTCCAGTCAGTCTGAAGCTCACGGAGTTAAATATAAAGAACAGCTGCAGAACTCAGACAACACAGAGCAAGACTAAGATTAATAAAGAGACAGAGGAGACACACTGTCAGTGTTTATTATAATATCTGTACATCCATCAGCTTCCACTTTATCCCACTAGTCGGGTTGACGGGGGGGCTGGAACCAATCCCAGCACCATCAGGTGAAGGCGGGGTACACCATGGACAGGTCACCAGTCCATCACCAGACCAACACACACTCACACCTACACACTCACACCTACACACTCACACCTACGGGCAGTTTAGAGTGAAGATCCTAACATGCATGTGGAGAACATACACACTCCACACAGAACCACCCACACCGGGAATCCAACCCAGATCATCTTACTGTGAGGAGACAGTGCTGACCACTACACCACCGTACTGACCACTACACCACCATACTGACCACTACACCACCATACTAACCACTACACCACCGTACTAACCACTACACCACCATACTAACCACTACACCACCATACTAACCACTACACCACCATACTGACCACTACACCACCATACTAACCACTACACCACCATACTAACCACTACACCACCATACTAACCACTACACCACCATACTGACCCCTACACCACCATACTGACCACTACACCACCATACTAACCACTACACCACCATACTGACCACTACACCACCATACTAACCACTACACCACCATACTAACCACTACACCACCATACTAACCACTACACCACCATACTAACCACTACACCACCATACTGACCCCTACACCACCATACTGACCACTACACCACCATACTGACCACTACACCACCATACTAACCACTACACCACCATACTAACCACTACACCACCATACTGACCCCTACACCACCATACTGACCACTACACCACCATACTAACCTCTACACCACCATACTAACCTCTACACCACCATACTAACCACTACACCACCATACTGACCACTACACCACCATACTGACCACTACACCACCATACTGACCCCTACACCACCATACTGACCACTACACCACCATACTGACCCCTACACCACCATACTGACCACTACACCACCATACTGACCCCTACACCACCATACTGACCACTACACCACCATACTGACCCCTACACCACCATACTGACCACTACACCACCATACTAACCACTACACCACCATACTGACCCCTACACCACCATACTGACCCCTACACCACCATACTGACCACTACACCACCATACTAACCACTACACCACCGTACTAACCACTACACCACCATACTGACCAGTACACCACCATACTAACCACTACACCACCATACTAACCACTACACCACCATACTGACCACTACACCACCATACTAACCACTACACCACCATACTAACCACTACACCACCATACTGACCACTACACCACCGTACTAACCACTACACCACCATACTGACCACTACACCACCATACTAACCACTACACCACCATACTGACCACTACACCACCGTACTAACCACTACACCACCATACTGACCACTACACCACCATACTAACCACTACACCACCATACTGACCACTACACCACCATACTAACCACTACACCACCATACTGACCACTACACCACCGTACTGACCACTACACCACCATACTAACCACTACACCACCGTACTGGCCACTACACCACCATACTAACCTCTACACCACCATACTAACCTCTACACCACCATACTAACCACTACACCACCATACTGACCACTACACCACCGTACTAACCACTACACCACCATACTAACCACTACACCACCGTACTAACCATTACACCACCGTACTAACCACTACACCACCGTACTGACCACTACACCACCATACTAACCACTACACCACCGTACTAACCACTACACCACCATACTGACCACTACACCACCGTACTAACCACTACACCACCGTACTAACCACTACACCACCATACTAACCACTACACCACCATACTAACCACTACACCACCATACTGACCACTACACCACCGTACTAACCACTACACCACCGTACTAACCACTACACCACCGTACTAACCACTACACCACCATACTGACCACTACACCACCGTACTAACCACTACACCACCGTACTAACCACTACACCACCGTACTAACCACTACACCACCGTACTAACCACTACACCACCGTACTAACCACTACACCACCGTACTAACCACTACACCACCGTACTAACCACTACACCACCATACTAACCACTACACCACCGTACTAACCACTACACCACCATACTAACCACTACACCACCGTACTAACCATTACACCACCATACTGACCACTACACCACCGTACTAACCACTACACCACCGTACTAACCACTACACCACCGTACTAACCACTACACCACCATACTAACCACTACACCACCATACTAACCACTACACCACCATACTGACCACTACACCACCGTACTGACCACTACACCACCATACTAACCACTACACCACCATACTAACCACTACACCACCATACTGACCACTACACCACCGTACTGACCACTACACCACCATACTAACCACTACACCACCATACTGACCACTACACCACCATACTAACCACTACACCACCATACTAACCACTACACCACCATACTGACCACTACACCACCGTACTAACCACTACACCACCATACTGACCACTACACCACCATACTGACCACTACACCACAGAACTAACCTCTATAATATAATATTTAATATTTATAATATATATCATAATACATTATAATGTCCATTCTTTACAGTACGCTCGACCACATCAGCACATTTTGTTGGTTTCCGGTGAAAATAAATTTAGGGTATGATTTTAGTTTACTAGTTTAATTAACAGTAACGTTCAGTTTTTACCCCCGAGGTTCAAACTTACACTGTAAAAAGAGCTTCACTGGTACAGCCTAAATAAAATCTAAACTTCATATAGTAACAATTTAACTCACCCTATACACTTCTGCTCAAATTAACGATTTTTAAAATCAGGGTTATTTTTGGAGCCGAGTTGAATTGTTAACGATATACAGTGTTTTTTAGGTTGAACCCTCGAAGCAGTGTAGTAACGCAGCTGGCTGCATCTAGACATTCACACTTTCTGTCTAAATACAAGTGCTCTGTTTAAACAGGAAGTTGTTTTCAGTTGAAAAAGTTGGCGTCTTTGCTGCCTTAAGTTAATGAGTTAATTGAATTTCAAATGCATTAAAAATAAATACATTAAGTTTATGCCCAGAAACTTAATATTTTAATTCAAAAGAATTCACAATTGTATAAATAACTCAGACAGGAAGTTAAAACTAGTGTGTGTATGTAATACGACAAACACTAAACCAACAACCTGAATAACTTCTATCATACAGCAGCTTTTACACATACAAGAAGCAACAAACACAACAACGTATAATAAAAACTATACAAGCTCCTAAATACTTCATTCACATTAAACAAACCCTGAAAGTAACATGAGTAGAAACTCTGGTGAGGACGTCAGTTACCTCCCCGAGAGCTGCAGAGATAAAACACACTGATAATAAAACGAACTGAAACATTTCCTATAGCGTCACGCTACACTCCCAACAGGCCAACACTAACAGATCACTCATACACCTTATAGTTACACGACAAGAGTCTGATCTGATAGTGTGAAAGTCTTTATCTGATCAGTAAGTGTCTGATCACCAGTAAGAAGAGCAGATCTGATTAGAACAGATGTAAATAATCAGACATACAATACAAAGTAAGATTAATATGTTATTGTGAGAGAAGTAGATCAGATCTTGATCCAGTTTGAAGAACAAAGTTAGGTTCTAGATTTCTCCTGGACGCCCCAGACATTGTATGAATGTGTTCAGTTCCTTCAGCAGCAAATCTTGATTTATCTTAATGAAGTACTGAGCAGTCAAAGCAGGTATTAGATCAGAACTGATAATAATACTGGGTTGTTTAGGAGAAGCTTGGAAAGAGTTAAATAAACACACTGACGTATGAAAAACACTACTTACTCTATTAATACTGATTAATATATAATAATAAAGTGTAAAAGCTCTACTTACTCTATTAATACTGATTAATATTTAATAATACAGTGTAAAAGCTCTACTTACTCTATTAATACTGATTAATATTTAATAATAAAGTGTAAAAGCTCTACTTACTCTATTAATACTGATTAATATTTAATAATAAAGTGTAAAAGCTCTACTTACTCTATTAATACTGATTAATATTTAATAATAAAGTGTAAAAGCTCTACTTACTCTATTAATACTGATTAATATTTAATAATAAAGTGTAAAAGTACTACTTACTCTATTAATACTGATTAATATTTAACAATAGTGTAAAAGCACTGCTTACTCTATTAATACTGATTAATATTTAATAATAAAGTGTAAAAGCTCTACTTACTCTATTAATACTGATTAATATTTAATAATAAAGTGTAAAAGCTCTACTTACGCTATTAATACTGTATAATATTTAATAATAAAGTGTAAAAGCTCTACTTACTCTATTAATACTGATTAATATTTAATAATAAAGTGTAAAAGCACTGCTTACTCTATTAATACTGATTAATATTTAATAATAAAGTGTAAAAGTACTACTTACTCTATTAATACTGATTAATATTTAATAATAAAGTGTAAAAGCTCTACTTACTCTATTAATACTGTTTAATATTTAATAATAAAGTGTTTACTGAGTAAGTAATAGGTTTTTATATATAATAATGTCTGATTATAGTGATTAAAGGGTTTACTCAGTGTTGTGTATATGAGACTCCAGTGAAAGCGCTAAAGCTCTGACTGTCTGGAGGGAATTTTCTCTGAACTGTCGCTTTAAGCTTTGCTGTGACCCAAATGTACTTCCCCGTCAGCCCATACCACAGTCTCGGTTTCCCCAGCTCCTACACACCCGGTACACACGGGATTTCTGTTTATTTGGTCCAGTTCCAGCTCTGCGTCTGAGCAGGTTCTCTGAGTTCTGGGTGGTGTGTTGTGTTTGTTAGAACATGTTAAGGGCGACGGTTCTGCTGTGTTTAAATCTAGATATTTGGATGAAGCTTGTGTGGAACAGTGTTAGTGTTGGGGTTCAGGACCGGGTGGAGGCTCGCGCTGAGGTTAGGAACACATGGTAATAAAAAACTGGGGAATTTAAGGTGGACTTAACAGATATTTAACAGTTTAATACAAAATACACAAAAACAAAGAATTTACATCTACATACTAACAATACTACTGGGTTACGCCCACGGGACGCATTGTTGAGCAAGTGCTGCTTGGACCCCTTAAATTACCAGCAGACAATATAGATACAGATATAGATACAGTAATAAACCCAGGTATATAATACACTGAGCATTTTAAGTTGTTTACTGAATAGCTTCATCATCAATATCCATTTATATTTAGTGTCTCTAATAACTGTGTAGTTACACATGAACAACATTGTAACTGATATCAATATATTTATATATATATATATATATATATATATATATATATATATATATATATATATATATATATATAGCAACTGATTCAAACGAATAACAGTGCATCTTATTTATTTAATTTAATTTAATACATTTTGTCTTAATAGTTATAACAGCACATTCTCTCTCATGTAATTACACATTAGTAATAACATAAATGGAATTAAACCTGTAATCAGACTGGAACAGCAGGTGTTTATAAGAAATTATGTACTAATCTACATTAATACAGTATTTTCGCTGGAAATCCAAGTTTGCTAATATTTATCTAACATTGATTTTGCTAGAGCTGTGACGCTGTAACCAGTTTCATCTATAAACCATAATGTGTTGTGATGGCACTGACACACCACCAGCAGATGACCTCTTCATTAAAAGTAGGTTTTATGCAATTATTTAATTAATTTGATATTATTTTCCTCCAAAACCTCAATAATAAAAATAATCTGCTGTTCTGGTCTGATTACGAATACAGTTACACAGTTGTTATTACCAAAGTGTTATTATATGATAGAGAATGAGCTGTCATAACTATAAAGACAGTCTTATGTAATTATATGTAACAGAACAGAAATTAATACACATGTGTGTAATTACATAAGCTACACTGCTGTATTCTATCTACGGCAGTGTCTACATCACTAGTACAGTTAGGGGTTGCAAGTGTCGTTCATGTGTGGCTACACAGTTATTAGAGACACTTAATAAAATCTAATTTACTTAATGGTAAATCTAATTGTGGAGCAGATTGTGAATTCTTCCATGCTCGTGCACCAAATCACGAGTTCAGCCTCTCGGTTTACAGTGCAGGCTAATAAACAGAAGAGCTCAGGTTTGTGAGATTCCACACAACACAGTGAAATGTTTCAGCCGAGCTGGCTCACATACGCAGATAAAAGCACAGATTCAGATTTTTTACAACTAAGTTTACAGCATTTATCACATCCATGTACAAAATATCTATTATTTCTTATTTATTTATTATTCAGTATTTATTTCTGGTAATCAGTCCACATTGCGAGTCAATGAATTTCAGTTAAATATATTGTGTGTTTATAGTTTCCTCTTGCATCATCGCTGAAAATCTAAGCTACAGCAGCGTCTGCGTCTACAGGTAACCCAGTAAATATCTTCATACAGTAACACAAACATCTTCACACAAATAATCAACACAAATAAAGCTGTAGTCAAACATTTAACACACTTGCACTTGTTCACGATTGGGCAGATGAGTGTAACCTCAATACAACTACAAAGTTTTAGTCATTTGAGGACCTTATTATATATAAAATGCTATTTTACTCAGTAAACACTTTATTATTAAATATTAATCAGTATTAATAAAGTAAATAGTGCTTTTACACTTTATTATTAAATACTAATCAGTATTAATAGAGTAAATAGTGCTTTTACACTTTATTATTAAATATTAATCAGTATTAATAGAGTAAATAGTGCTTTTACACTTTATTATTAAATATTAATCAGTATTAATAGAGTAAGTAGAGATCTAATCAGATCTGCTCTTCTTACTGGTGATCAGACACTTATTGATCAGATCTGTATTGATCAGTGTAAACAAGCTTGTCTGGTGAAGTTCAGTAGATTATCAGCTCTGTGCAGGTTGAGATTGAGCTGAAGTTACAGTTCAGATATTTAACTGACGGCTACTGAAAGAAAGATCACGTGTATCTTCAGAGCTTCTCTAAAACAAAGTGCCACCAAAACAACTCGAGTACAAAATTAGGTCCATAAAGACTTTTCCAGAGCTGAGTAACTTCTAGAACCGCAGTGGAACTTCTTACTACACCAAGTGTCAATCGCTGAGGCTCTTCTTCTCCGTCTGCTGTAAAATAAAGCGCTACTGTGAGCTGCTCTGAAGAACAATAACATCCTCAACGCCATCAAGAACCTTCTAGAAGCTCCACAATGTCTCAAGCACAGGAACTTCAGTAGAACTTGATACATGTAACCGTTACATCACTGGACCTAATCTGATTGTGTAGCTGGGTTACAGTAAAATGTTACCACAACCAAACTGGGCTAATAATATTACTACCATCTACCAAAACCATCAAACCAGCAACTCATGAAATCATCAATGAAGCAAGAAAAACCCCAGAACGTGTCCTGGGAGTCTACAGATAAAGGTCAGAGTTCAGAGCTCCACCATCAGAAAGACACTAGGAAACCACTGTTGGGGAAAAAGAACATGAAAGCGTATCTTACACCAGTCAGAAAGCACCTGAGAGATCTTACCAGAGCTCAGCGATGATGTTTCAGAAGATTAAACAAAACAGAAATTATAGATTGAACGTCTGAAACAGTCGGAGCTTCAGACCTGCGAGCAGCACCTGGTCAGAGTTCCAGAACACTACACATGTCTTCTGAGTTTATCTGGATGTTGATGGTAAAATGTGGAAGATCTGAAAATACTAGGTTTTCTTTGGGGACTATTTGAACCTCACAGCGTCCTGCATGTATCCCTCCACCATGAATGGAGTTTAAAACTGAGATCTTCTCTAAACTATCATAAACAGCGTCTCAGAATTATACAGTGTATTTATAACATCTACTGTAAGAACTTTCTGTGAGGAGCTTTTAGAGGAGGACGTCTGGTTCCATTCACCACATGGATATCTAGAACAGAGAGTTTTTCACAGAACCAGAACTTAATTAAATTCTGTTTAATTTGATTGTGTTTTTTAAATGTCAATTCAAAAGAAACTCTTGTTTTAGAGTGTTTATAGCGTATGGTATGATGTTATATTTTGCACATTCTGAGCAAAATAGTCCAAATATCATTGGTTTTGGTTATTGCTGCCAAAGGTGGTCAAAAAGTGGAATTTACATATCATGACTGTCCGTTGAAAAACAGGCATCTCTCAACTCTCTGTGAGGGAGCTTTTAGAGGTGGACGTCTGGTTCCATTCACCACCACTGTGAACAGTTCTGACTGTATCTAGAACAGAGAATTTCGCACAGAACCCACTCTGAACGGCAGAAATTAAGAAAAAAACAAAGAGTGCATGTTTTATCACATACAGAGCAGAGTTAGTCCAGTTTAAGTGATTGTCGTGCAGTGGAAGTTGAATAAGCGTTACTGTATTAATAGTTTCTAAAATTTTATTAAAGTTGAAATGTATTAAATGTATTAAATTATGATTCTTATGAAAATGTTTGGAAATATTGTGATCTCTTTTTGCCATATTGCTTTACAAAGACCAGAGATGCAGGTTAAAAGAGGCTAAAGTGGCATTAAGATGTAAAAGTCTAATTACAAATATAAACACATCAGTTTTCCAGCATATCTGGTGTTACAGGTGGTGAATTATGATGGAAATAAAAAGGAATGTAGTAATAGAGTATATAGCATATCACATTTAATCTCAGTGCTGATTAATATGCAGTGAATTCAGAATCTCACGCAGAGTCTTCACTGCAAAACGTGCTTCGTTCACTTAAACCTAAAGAAAGTAGTTCATGCATTAACGAGCAATAAACTAAAACTACTCTGATTGAAAGACTCGTCCATCCAAAACACATTGTAGGTTAATCAACATGAGTTTAATTGTTACTACGTTAAATATTATTTTAAGTTGAACCAACAAAGCATTTTTAACAGCATCGACAAAAACGAGGACCATTCAAATGATTCATCACTGTCCAAAGAAAAACGTGTATATCCAATTTTGTTGATTTTTATTTTTCTACATCATTTCAATGATGTTAAGACTGTGTGGAAATTTCATGATCCATGGACCAATAGAAACGCTCCAAAATTACAAAATAAAAAGATGTCTGGTTCCATTGACTTACATTAAAAGTAAAGACTATTCTGGAATTTTTTTCTATGAACAGCCACAATATGTACGTTCCACTTTTTGATCAACTTTGGCAGCAATAAACAAAACCAAAAATATTTGGACTCAAAAATATAACATCATGCCACCCGTTATAAACGCTCTAAAACAAGAGATTTTTTCTTATCAACATCACAAAAACAATCAAATTAAACTGGATTTAATGAAGTCATGGTTCTGTGTGAAACTCTCTGTTCTAGATCCAGTCAGAGCTGTACACGGTGGTGGTGAATGGAACCAGACGTCCACCTCTAAAAGCTCCTCACAGAAAGTTCTTACAGTAGATGTTATAAATACACTGTCTGATTCTGAGACGCTGTTTATGATAGTTTAGAGAAGATCTCAGTCTTAAACTCCATTCATGGTGGAGGGATACATGCAGGACGCTGTGAGGTTCAAATAGTCCCCAAAGAAAACCTAGTATTTTCAGATCTTCCACATTTTACCATCAACATCCAGATAAACTCAGAAGACACGTGTAGCTTCACTGGTGGGACTCCTGGTTACTGTTTCCACAGCTTTTCACATCAAACCTCTCGACTTTCAGGTAATGCAGGAGGTTCAGATGACGACCACAGCAGCACGCTGAGGAGCACACCTGCTGAGGCTGGAATTCAGCCCTACAGAGGAGTTCAGTTCAGCGTGAGAGGCTGTAGGAACACCCAAGCCAGTGGTGCGGTAAGTGTGTTGGAGTGAAAGAGTGAAAAAGAGTATGACACACCTTGTGAAAGAGGGAATCCTCGTCTCAGTATGAACAGCACTCTGACTTCCACGTAACACGACCTCGCCAATCAGCCCATTACTGACATCCCATCATTCCACACTGACCCCTTCATAACTACACAACCAGACACTGGTCATCACTACCCACAGCACAAGCCTGTTCATATACAGTTATACAGCAAGAGCACACGCTGACTGCACAGCTTGTATAGACGTTCTCCAGATCTTCAACCTCTAACCCATAGAACCCACTGCCCATAGAACACGTACCAACGTCCAGTATATACTCAATTACGTACTCACTATATACTCTTCCAGTACGTAATCAATACCAGTAAACAATGCTAACAAACACAATGTGTCACAGCGTGACTACAAACTCTAATATATTTATATTTATCATCGCTGTTCAAAGGAAAAACATGTATATAAATAAAAAAAAAGCATTTTTATTTTTTCACACTATTTGAACACCACCGCTGTCGTTTACATTGTGTGAACAAATTATAAAGTATGGACCAATAGAAATGCTCCAAAATGACTGGGAAACTATTCTGGTTCCATTGACTTACATTGAAAGATACACATGTTTTTCTGCTCTCCTGTAAAGTTACTATTTTGGAGATGCTTGTTCTCTATTCTATAACCTGAGAATAACTCTGTTCAGAGTGTAGTTACTGAGTAATAAGTCTCAGTCTGGGGTAAGAAGACTTTTATAACAGCATCATAAATATAAAGTGTGGTAAGCGTTTTATACCGTATGTTTTATTATTATTATTATTATTATTATTATTATTATTATTATTATTATTATTATTATTATTATTATTATGTTAAGAAATTATTGATCTGTAACTGCACCATAAAAGATACATGCCGTTCAAACGGGGTGCCCAAACTTTTACTCACTACTGCGTACGTGTTATAACAGTAAACACTGCTCATTTTTAACTCTGCTAGGTCACAGTGGCCGGCCCTGCTTATCTATCAGCTACTGGCTGTAATGTATATATTAGAAATGTATTTATAAATTGTAATGTTGCTCATAAACAGCTAAATATAACACTTTAACATAATATAACATAACATTACAGCGTATTCCACTCCTACTGCGTATATGATCCTGTTTGTTAATCAGCAGTCCTCCAGCAGCCTAACTATAAACATGCTTAAACTGTGTTTAATGTACACACAAGCCAACGCAACCCCCATATACCGTAACACAATTACATAATATGTGGATTCAATATGTTATGCACAGATGACATTTAATGTGCACATAAGAAAATAAACCAGCGCACAGTGTCTTTACTTAAGTAAAAATAACTTAAAATAAATAATTAACTGAGAAATATATATTTATATACAGTGTAATAAATAACCACTCTGTATATATATATATTTGAAGCAATCATATATACAGCGATCGTCGCCGTCCAAAGATAAACAAGTAATGTTCTTTATATAATTATTACAGAGAAAAACAGACACGTCTAGAAATAGAACAGCAGTGTACTAGCAGTTTGTGTAAAGGTTCTCGCTGTGGCAAAACACCTAGAACCACCTATACGCTGTGGTCAACAACAGTCACTACAGTCACTTGAGCCCACTATCCCCCCTTTATTATTTATTTATGTATTTACTTATTTATTACAGTTTATACACTGACTATAGATTTAAAACTGCTGCCAGATTCAAACCCTGTAATCTGCTGGACCACTGAAGATCTACACTGACTGTGTCCAGGACCGTTAAGGTTCAGGTGTGGATCCAGGACAGGTTCTAGAATATAGTTTTAGGAGAACGTATCTGTATTTATCTGTGTTTACGGTGCTGCAGGTGAGCGCACACGGCTGCGGTGCTGTTATGTGTACTGTGTTAGTACCGTAACTGGTTCTCATGTTCTTGCGTTCAGTTAGACGTACTGAAACATGAAGGCAGTGTTACTGTGACTGTAACTGGATTATCAGGTAATAGAGGAGAGCAGGGTATGCACCTGCAGACCCCCAGGGTTATGTAACGATCTTGCTACACACTACACGCGTCTATAACTCTCTATTACTACGTAATACATGTAGTTACTGAATATTATGCCTGTAATAAGCCTGTAATAAGCCTGTAATAAGCCTGCTGGTATAAGACCTTACCAAATAAACATTAGGAATCTTATTGTTTGCTCAGTAAAGGCCATATTAGACACTCTATATGAATGTTATTTATTATAGACTGTATTAATATATAACTGATGATGTCAAAATCACATGATTAATTGTAATAATATTTTTTGTTACACCCTTGTTTTGCAAATTATTGAGCATAATTTATTTATTTGTTTCAATTTATAGGTTCTAGATACAGATACAAGTCACTAATTCTTAATGCTACTATCACCAATAATTACTGTTATTATTAAATACAAAGTTTAATCTTAAAGTTAATATTTAAGTTGTGGAAACTTCACTACTATGTCGGTATGTGTTTCAAAATTTGACATGTCAGTATTAGTGATTATTAACCTATAAAGTAATAATTTTTTTGTACTATCTAGTACTTGTAGGAACCAAATGCTACCAATTCTACACTAATAATATGTACATATTGATAAGTATTTGGTAATGCATGCTTAATAACTCGAACAACAAAGTGTTTATTGTGCATTATTACACATAACTTTATTATTAGAAATTATTAGTGATATACAATTAAAAGACCTCCAGGTATGTACCAACACTGCTCATAATGAATAAAGATTAATACACAGTGAATATTCTGTTTATGAATTTGGGCTTTACTGAGCAAATATAATCTCCCAGTATGTGAGAGCAGTATAGAACCTTTAATATATAGGTCTTTAAAAATATCTACAAGCAACTAATATCAACTGTTGATCATAGATTATCATGAACGACTGATATTTAAAATAAGATTTCTAGTACGGTTAAAGTGAAACGTTCCACATAGACCAACGTGACCGAGTGCTCAGCAATGAAATACACACATATGTTCCTAACCACCAGATCCAGTCCAGACAGAACCAGCAGCAACATCTAATCATCACAAAAGACCTGGTACCTCCAGAGTGGTCACTCTACACAGTCCCATAGCTCTGAATGGAAGATCAAGGACTACTGGAGCACTTCATCAGGAGGTCTTGGTTTTGGTTATGTCCGACAGTAACGGATCCGAAATTGATTCTCGGCTCACACGGTTCTAAAAGCAGCCCATAACTGGCGGAGAACCTTTACATTATTTGGAGGTTCTTTAAACACTCACTTCTAAAATAGATTTATTCAGAAACCACACATTGGAAGGTTCTTCTCTAAGCAGTTCTGGAAAAGTCATCAAGAACATGTGATCATCACACAAACACCTCCAAAATGGACCAATGCTTTCCTGGCTGGAGGTAGACAGAGCAGGATGGCTTCCAGGACTTAGTGCATTAGTCCTAATCAGACCTAATCCTAAATAGGAAATAAACAGATGACGGATGAACACATTCCTAAGTGGTTCTTAGCTAGTCTGGTTCTAGGAGCACCTGGAATCGGCGTAGAGCCTTTAGGTTGTGTGGAAGTTTATTAAACTGGTGCATCTGTTTTACAGAACCCGTCCATATAAAGGTTCTTAGGAAGCAGAGTTGGTTCTTCTTTAACTGCTCAGTGAAATATTTATCAACAGTTCCAGCGTGATCTGATTCTCAGCGACTAGAGGCCCAAAATCCTGCAGAGAACCTGCAGAGATCGGTATTCATCTTCAAACACTCTGATATCATCTTACCAAGGTTTTCCAATTAGCTGATCAATTGATTCAGGAGTGACACATTAGTAATAATGCAAACTCACATTTATAATAAATGTATTATTTAAAAGCATGCAATTCTAGAGAAAGTATACAATCACGAGATGTCAGCTAACGTTTTCACTACAGTCACATGCCGACTTGCTTTAATTGTGTTGATGTCACTATGGAAACATATTTAAAAATGTTTTAATTATGTATTTATGTATGAATGTAACTGTAAGTACAGCAGATATCGCATTTATCGCAAGTTTAGCTCACGTAATAGAATTTCTCAACATGGTGGATGCTGGTGTTTGTTTATTATTATTATTATTGTTGTTGTTGTTGTTGTTGTTGTTGTTATTGTTATTTGAGGCCTGTATATAAGAGTGCTGTCATATATGTAAATATGTAAATATTAATATAAAATATATTTAATACCAGAAATGAGTAAAGGCCTCTTTAAAAGGTACCTGGTTATGAATCTTACACACAAACCAGTGACTGTCAGTGTAAGCGTGTAGAACGAAGCGCTACTGGAAACACTTGTTTACGTTTATTAACCAGTAAATAAACCAGCAGCAGCACCGAACCGAGCAGTTCAGTCTCATCACAGGAGCTTAAACAGTCCGACACCGGCCGAGACCCACGTCTACATGAGCCGCGGCTGCTTTCCATCACTGGCCCAGCAACAACGACAGACCCTATCAATATTCTGATATATATATATATATATGTGTGTGTGTGTGTGTGTGTGTGTGTGTGTGTGTGTGTGTGTGTGTGTGTGTGTGTATATATATAAGTTAATAAGAAGTTTGTTGGGTCTGTACTTACAGAGCAGGCGAGATGAGACGAGTCCCTGTGTTGATGCTAAGCGACCTGCAGTGACATTGACATCCTCTGACTCGCTGAGCCGCACAGGAAACCATGTCGTCTCATCTGCTCTGCCTCACTCGCGCTCACTCTGCTGATTTATTTCATATTTACTCTTTTCTCTACCCCTTTTCTCCCCCTCCTCCCACCGAGACCACCGCAAGCACACTAAAGACCACCGGCGCTCACACGCGAGCTTCTGTTTTCACAACAGTGTTTTTCTGTCTCTGGTTTGTAAACCTTGAACCTACATACCCACAAACTGAATATACAGAATTCATTACC
>CM038705.1:790985-810296 GCA_021613375.1 Megaleporinus macrocephalus
TTCCAAGCTATTTTGGAGCCTTTCTGTTGGTCCATTCATCCTGAAATTTCTTCACAATGTAAACGGCAGCTGCTGCAGTTAACGGATGTAGAAAAATAGAAATCAATAAAAATGGAGATGTTTTTCATTGGACAACGACGATATGTATGTATATATATATAAATTTAGAATTATGAATATGTGTATGTTTATTTGTATGCTATTTTTGTCTGGTCCTCAGTCTGTAAGACACGTCTGTTTGAAGGCATCTCCACCTCCATCTCCTCCACTGCCTACGTCTGGATTTACCACCTTGTCACAACTACCTCTCTGAGCTTCAGCTAAACTTCCTTCGTATCTTCTCAGTCTCTGTGTATTCAGTGTCTGGTTAATCTGCTGTTAGCTGCTCACGGACAATGTTCAGTTCAAAACTAACCCAGTCTCATCACCTGCTCTCTCTCTCTCACCTGATACCACCCTCAGTTTGTGCTGCCGTGTGATTCGTTTGCTTGCCGCGTCGTTTCCATAGCAGCTGTAGTCTCCAAAGTCACCAAACTCCACTGCAGGGATCTTCAGCTTAACTCCATCAAGTTTTACCTTCTTAGCAAGAGGACTAGTCCCTGTAAACACAGACCCCTCAGAACTACAGACCACCTTAACACGAGAAGATAAACACTAAAGACCACAGCAGATACCTTTAGATGTACTTCCAGTTTTGGTATTAGTCTTTATAAGGAGGACACTGTTGCGTTTCCACTCTATGTCCCTTGTTGTGCTCTGGTCCACACCACTACAGTCAATCACCACCTCCTGTCCACTCCTGCTGTAGAGCGTCTCAGATCCTCCTGCAGCTACACACAGAGCTGAAACAGGGAGGAGGTTCTGCGTAACTACAGACTCCTATACAGACTCCACATCTTCAGGAACAGTGAGGATCAGGACTGGATCATCTCTCCACTCACCCAGACAGATCCAGAGGAGGCTCCCTGACCAGAACATTCCTGCCCGATAACTTCAGTCCAGCTTCTGAAAGCAGAGAAACTGAGGATGATGCTGAACCACTGAGGTTCCTGCAGTGTTCCTCTGCTGATCTTCTCAGCCTTTAAGCTGTTATTCTGTCCAAGCTGCTGCAAACGGCCTCCATCTCTTTTATATTCTAATGTTTATATAATGTGTGGTCTGAGTATCAATGTCCTGTTATTAGTGTTTTATTTTGTTTTTGGCTACAAGAGAAGAATAAAAATAATGTCTGATGTTCTAATAATTGTCTGTTTTAAATAGTGAGATTATATATGAAACTCGCTTAGAACCAGAATTTAGGATTTTAATTTTAACAAAGCTATCAAAATTCTTAAATTTGTATTTTAACTTAAATTTAATTTGTATTTCTCTCTAACTTTATATCACTTCAAGAGAAACAGCAGAGGCAGATTTTCATTTCCTAATTTATTTGTGTTCAGGTTTGTATAAACACTGCTCGTGACTTTTAACCACAGAAACTGTTTCCGTTCATGCGTCTATAGATTTTCTTCGAGCTCGTCTCTAAAAGAGGTTCTTTAAAAATTATGTTCTATATGTTATATACTGTAAAATACATAACATAAATATAACACCAGTTCTGCTGAAATATATTAATTAGCAACATTTAAACTCATTTGCAAAATCAACAGTTAAAGTTATTTAAAACTCTAAAACTAGAAAGCGTTACTGACAAAATTAGCAGTAATATTAATTTTAATGCTTATATATTAATTGCTAAGTGAAATGTTAAAACCAGGAATTTAATAATAAAGATTTTTCCTTTACTGAGCGCGACTGAAGTGGAATCTTCTCAACAAGTATGCAGAAATATTCACTTCACATGTTAAACAATATTGAATAATTCTCCTCTTTCTTCTGTTACAAATATTTCTGAAACAAAAATATTTGAAATATTTCAAATTTTGCTAACTTTTTGAGAATTTTTATTCTATTTTTCTTCTTTTTCCTTTTTTTATTTTTTTATGTTTTTAATTATTTACACATTTATTTAAATAAACATTAGCTACTGTCCGTTGGTCTCTTCAGTTTAAAATTTTTGGATATTGAATATAGGATTTTTTGGGTATATTGGATATTCGGCACACATTTTTGCAGCACATAGTAAAGTTCTGGAAATAGTCACAGTTGCTAAACAGTGATGGTATATAACAAAACATTAAGTCATAATTTTTTTTACCGCGGAGCGTCCTTAGACGTGTTTATATTTATTTAAATAAAAAAAACAGAAAAAATGCGTTCCATTGTGTTTAATCTGCATCGCAAAATAGAAAACTCAGTGAAGAAAAAGAAGAAAAGCACCAAAATTATTATAATTAATACACATTATATAAAAAAAATAATTATAAGTTAATAAAATAATAATAACTTACTTATAAATGTACAATCCTTTTAAACAACATTCAGAGCAGCGAAAATTAAAGAGTAATCTCAGGTGAAATTTTGTTTAGAGTTTAAATTAGCTGTTAAATCAGAAACAATACAGTTACTTACGTACTTACAGGAGAGCAGAGCTGAGAACACACTCCCTCCAGACAAGCAGCAAACTCGGATATGCAGAGAGAGCAAGAGAGAGAGAGAGAGAGAGAGAGAGAGAGACAGAGAGGAAGAGGAAGAGGGGGTGACGCTCCAGTGGAGGAGGTTATAATGAAGGACGCCACCGTGTGGATGTGTGTTGTTGCTGCATGTTCTCAGGAGAAGCAGCTCCACTCTTATTAAATATATCTATTAATAAATAATAAGTGATTTTATTAAAGAGACTGTGTTTGTTTATCTGATCTGCAGCTGCTCTACAGTAAACAAACACTGTTCATGTCAGTTTGATCTCCGCTGCGTCCCTTTATGTTCCACTCCTACCGAGCACACGAGGGTGAAGCAGCTCGTTCACCAGTTCTCCTGTTCCACCTTAAACAGTGCAGCAGGAGCCAGAACGTACCTGCACCTCCATTTAAGGTGGAAACAGGAGAACTGGTGAAGGAGAAGCTGAGCTGATGGTCAGTAGGAGTGAGTAGTGTAGTGTGTAAGGGTGATCTGGGGGTGAAGACTGGTGGTCAGTAGGAGTGAGTATTGAAGTGTGTAAGGGTGATCTGGGGGTGAAGACTGGTGGTCAGTAGGAGTGAGTATTGAAGTGTGTAAGGGTGATCTGGGGGTGAACACTGGTGGTCAGTAGGAGTGAGTATTGTAGTGTGTAAGGGTGATCTGGGGGTGAACACTGGTGGTCAGTAGGAGTGAGTATTGTAGTGTGTAAGGGTGATCTGGGGGTGAAGACTGGTGGTCAGTAGGAGTGAGTAGTGTAGTGTGTAAGGGTGATCTGGGGGTGAAGACTGGTGGTCAGTAGGAGTGAGTAGTGTAGTGTGTAAGGGTGATCTGGGGGTGAAGACTGGTGGTCAGTAGGAGTGAGTATTGAAGTGTGTAAGGGTGATCTGGGGGTGAAGACTGGTGGTCAGTAGGAGTGAGTATTGTAGTGTGTAAGGGTGATCTGGGGGTGCAGTGATATTGTTATGTTATGTAGGATTAGTTGTGTCTGGGCTTCTTATTGATCTCATTACTCAGATGTTCCACCGTTGTTCCGAGGGAACCGTCCACACAGCGAGACGCAGCGGCTCTGGAACAGTTCTGTTTATCACACGCTGTGACGCCGGCATTTTTCCAAAACTCTGCTCGTTCCTGTCGTAGGCGAGACCCGATCACACTGACGTCAGAGGTCTGAACATGTGATGGACATACGAGCTGAGCGGCGTCTTTGTTTCCACAGCGCGCTCTGGAGGACAGCTCTGAAACCATTACTCCAACCAGAACTCCTACCACTGTGTTCATAAACATGAGAGTTCATTACAACACACTGACAGTCCCAAACACTCAACACTGCCCCCTGCAGGACCAACCAAACGTGACTTGACCAGTTAAGATGTAAACCGAGTCATTCAGAGTGGCTTCTCTGTTCTACAGGGGTTGGACAATGAAAGTGAAACACCTGTCATGTTAGTGTGGGAGGTTTCAGGGCTAAACTGGACCAGTCTGGTGGTCAATCTTCATTAGTTGCACCAGTAAGATCAGAGTGTGAAGTTCAGTTAGCAGGTAAGACACAGTTTAGCTCAAAATATTACAATAACACAACATTATGGGACGTACCAGAGTTCAAAAGAGGACAAACTGTTGGTGCACGTCTTGCTGGCGCATCTGTGACCAAGAAAGCAAGTCTTTGTGATGTATCAAGACCCACGGTATCCAGGGTAACGTCAGCAGATCACCAAGAAGGACCAACCACATCCAACAGGATTAACTGTGGACGCAAGAGGAAGCTGTCTGAAAGGGATGTTGGGTTCTAACCCGGATTGTATCCAAAAAACATAAAACCACGGCTGATCAAATCACGACAGAGTTAAATGTTCTCCTCAGCTTCTCCTGTTTCACCAGAACTGTCCGTCAGGAGCTCCACAGGGTCAGTATACACGGCCGGGCTGCTGTAGCCAAACCTTTGGTCACTCGTGCCAATAACAAACGTGGGTTTCAATGGTGCAAGGAGATCAGATCTTGGGCTGTGGACAATGTGAAACATGTATTGTTCTCTGATGATCCACCTTTACTGTTTTCCCCACATCCGGGAGAGTTACAGTGTGGAGAAGCCCCAAAGAAGAGGACCACTCAGACTGTTGCATGTCCAGAGTGAAGCATGAGGGTAGATCAGTGATGGTGTGGGCTGCCATATCATGACATTCCCTTGTCCCAATACTTGTGCTAGATGGGCTGCCAAGGACTACCGAACCATTCTGGAGGACCATGTGCATCCAGTGGTTCAAACATTGTATCCTGAAGGCGGGTCCGTGTATCAGGATGACGATGCTCCAACACACACAGCAAGACTGGAGAAAGATGGTTTGATGATCATGAAAGTGAAGTTGAACATCTCCCATGACCTGCACAGTCACCAGATCTAAATATTATTGAGCCACTTTGGGGTGTTTTGGAGGAGCGAGTCAGGAAACGTTTTCCCCCACCAGCATCACGTAGTGACCTGAACACTGTCCTGCAAGAAGAATGGTTTAAAATCCCTCTGACCACTGAGCAGGACGTGTATATGTCATTCCCAAAACCAACTGACGCTGTATTGGCCGCTAAAGGAGGCCCTACACCATACTAATAAATTATTGTGGTCTAAAACCAGGTGTTTCAGTTTCATTGTCCAACCCCTGTAGATACAGTCAGATCTGTTCTCAGTGGTGGTGAATGGAACCAGACGTCCACCTCTAAAAGCTGTTCTAGATACAGTCAGATCTGTTCTCAGTGGTGGTGAATGGAACCAGACGTCCACCTCTAGAAGCTCCTCACAGAAAGTTCTTACAGTAGATGTTATAAATACACTGTCTGATTCTGAGACTCTGTTTATGATAGTTTAGAGAAGATCTCAGTCTTAAACTCCATTCATGGTGGAGGGATACATGCAGGACGCTGTGAGGTTCAAATAGTCCCCAAAGAAAACCTAGTATTTTCAGATCTTCCACATTTTACCATCAACATCCACATATATACCATACAGGAGCTCCACCTACAGACTGTAGTTGATCTGATTCTCTGTATACTTTATTACTCTGTTCTTTAATGATCAGGACCCCCACAGGACCCCCACAGAGCAGATACTATTAGACTGTAGTTGATCTGATTCTCTGTATAATTTATTACTCTGTTCTTTAATGATTAGGACCCCCACAGGACCCCCACAGAGCAGATACTATTAGACTGTAGTTGATCTGATTCTCTGTATACTTTATTACTCTGTTCTTTAATGATCAGGACCCCCACAGGACCCCCACAGAGCAGATACTATTAGACTGTAGTTGATCTGATTCTCTGTATACTTTATTACTCTGTTCTTTAATGATCAGGACCTCTGCTCCCAGGTACGGTGGATAGGGCTGCTCACTGCCCACTAGTGTGTGTGGTCACGAGTCTCTGTGTGTTTGTGGGGTCGAGTGTCTCACAGCCTCCTAGTGTGTGTGTTCACTAATGTGCATGTGTGTGTGTGTGTGTGTGTGTGTGTGTGTTCACTGCCCTTGAGTGTGTGTTCACTAATGTGTGTGTTTGTGTGTTCACTGCCCTCTAGTGTGTGTGTGTGTGTGTGTGTTCACTAATGTGTGTATATGTGGATGCTTCACTATCCCATGGTGTGTGCTCACTAATGTGTGTGTGTGTTCACGAATGTGCGTGTTTACTAGTATGTGTGTGTTTCACAGCCCCTTAGTGTGTGTGTTCACTAATGTGTGTGTGTGTGTGTGTGTTCACTGCCCTTGAGTGTGTGTGTTCACTAATGTGTGTGTGTTCACTAATGTGTGTGTGTGTGTTCACTGCCCTTGAGTGTGTGTGTTCACTAATGTGTGTGTGTTCACTAATGTGTGTTTGTGTGTTCACTGCCCTCTAGTGTGTGTGTTCACTAGTGTGTGTGTGTGTGTGTGTGTTCACTAGTGTGTGTGTGTTCACTAGTGTGTGTGTGTGTGTGTGTGTGTGTGTGTGTGTGTGTGTGTGTGTTTTGTGTGGTGTACTCATGGCTGTGTTCATACAGTAATAGAAACTGTATTTTCTGAAGTATGAATATAAGAATATAAAATAATTCTTTATTGGTTTAGATTAAAACTACTCTGATGGAACTGAAGTCTATTCTATGTAAACACGTATACGTTGGCAGTGCTGTCCTCGTGTCTGGGCGGTTGGGGCAGCCACTCCGTCCTTCCTGGAAAACGATGTCTGTGAGCCAGTTTGATGAGGACCTGCAGAAATAAAGGAGTTTAGATAAAAAGTTATGGAGAAAACTGTAAAACTAATCTTTTACACAGAAACTTGCTCACTGTGTTAAACTAATAATTGGCTGTATAATTAATTATTAAATATTTAATTACAAAAAAAATACTTTTAATGACGCCTGCAGTCTCAGACTTATTCAACCCCCTGAGAAGGATCACTCATAAGAACACATCAGGACTTTATTACCTGCGCCAGGTGTTCAGGAGATCAAACACATCGAACACCTGGACGAGCTGGGGTTTGTGACTGTGATGTTTGTTTGCATGTTAGAATAAAGAGAGTCATCTTGAAAGACAAGTGATCAGTGTCCTGCACAAACACGGAACAGGATAGAACCGGACAGCAGAGGCCCTGAACGTTCCTGGAGATACAGCTGGAATCATGTTTGCCGAGTTCACAGTTAAAGGAACACTGGCTGCACTACCTGGACTTGGCAGAAAGAGGGCGCTATTACAGGTTGCCACCAGATCCCTGAGGACCCAGTTGGTCAAAAACCCTGGAGTGTCTGTAAAAGACCTGCAGCAGGACTTCAGGTTAGACAGTAAGGCACATACTGAAGCTGAAGGTCTCCACGGCTGAACTCCAAGACGTCCACCTTCACTGACCTCCGCAGTCCAGTCTGCTCCAACCGTACATATAAGAACAGAAGTTCTGCGTAGTGTGGAAACAGAACTGGAACTTTCAGGGTCTGTGGATCAGTGAGATGGAGGAGGGAGGAAGCTCCTACTGAGGAGACCACCACAGTGAAGCATGGCGGCGACTGTTCTGCTCTGTTCTTCAGCACTGGAAACCTGCAGCATGTAATGGGGAAGATGTGTATGTGTGTGTGTGTGTGTGTGTGTGTGTGTGTGTGTGTGTGTGTGTGTGTGTGTGTGTGTGTATTTGGGTGTTTCACTGCCCCTAGTGTGTGTTCACTAGTGTGTGTGTGTGTGTGTTTCACTGTCCTTAGTGTGTGTGTTCACTAGTGTTTGTGTGTGTGTGTTTTACTGCCCCTTAGTCTTTGTGTTCACTAGTGTGTGTGTGTATGTTTCACTGCCCCTAGTGTGTGTGTGTTCACTAGTGTTTGTGTATGTGTGTGTTTTACTGCCCCTTAGTGTGTGTTCACAAGTGTGTGTTTGTTTCACTGCCCCCTAGTGTGTGTATTCACTAGTGTTTGTGTGTGTGTGTGTGTGTGTGTGTGTGTGTGTGTGTGTGTGTGTGTGTGTGTGTGTGTGTGTGTGTTTTACTGCCCCTAAGTGTTTGTGTTCACTAGTGTGTGTGTATGGTTTACTGCCCTCTAGTGTGTGTGTTCACTAGTGTGTGTGTGTGTGTGTGTGTTTGTGTGTGTGTGTGGGTGTTTCACTGCCCCCTAGTGTGTGTGTGTGTGTGTGTTGTACTGACAGCTGTGTTCATACAGTAATAGAAAGTGTATAGTTTGGAGTGTGAGTGAAAGTTATAATATAAAATGTTCTCCAGCTCTGGAAACCTACAGCGTGTAACTGGGAAGCTGGATTCAATCAAGGATCAGGAAGTCCGAGGAGAGAAGATCATGCCTTCTGAGAGGAAGCTAAAACTTGGACATCACTGGACCTCCCAACAGGACAAGCTTACCTCAGAGTCCACCGAGGCTCGGTTTCAGAGGAAGTTCTGGAAGGTTCTGAGAGAGTGTCCCTCACCCTCGCCTGACTGAACCCCATAGATAATCTTTGGTGGGATGTGAAGACGGCAGCTGCAGCACACAAACCTGGGAATATCTGTGAACTGGAGGTCTGTGAGGAACGAGCTGATTCCAAAGGAACGCTGGCGTCTGGCTGAGGATCACGTTTGCAGCAAGTCATACCAGCAGGGCGGTGCTGCACTGGTCCTGTACTGGTCCTGTACTGGTCCTGTACTGGTACTAAAGACGCTCGTCATGTGGGGGGTGAACAGTTTCGGAGGCTGCAGTCGTCAGTAAACGTGGTGTTTGAGTGGACTTTGGAGAAGCTGGTGGTTGTATTGGTCGTGCTGAGGTATGTAAGATGTTCTTGTTTGATTGGTTGATTGTAAACAGTGACCTCATTTGCGGTTCTCTCTTTTTCTTACCCTCCTGCGCGTTCTCCTGCGAAGCATCACTACACCTCCAACAACCAGACAGATCAGACCAACAGAGGCTGCTGCAGCCAACCAGAGCCACAGTGCCACGCCCAACACAGGCCTCTCCCAAAAGCCACTCCCAGGAGCTGGTTTTGTACAGATAGAGTTTAATAGTTTTAGAAAACATTCATTTTTAAATAAAGTTCCATCCATCATGAGGATTACTACATTATTCTGGGGGTCTTTGAAGTGTTTAACGTTCTAACAGTGTAATAGTGAGAGTTCAGAGTTCAGTACTCAGAACTGTAAACCTGTAATAACACTGTTATATAGTGTAATAGTGAGAGTTCAGTACTCAGAACTGTAAACCTGTAATAACACTGTTAAATAGTGTAATAGTGAGAGTTCAGTACTCAGAACTGTAAACCTGTAATAACACTGTTAAATAGTGTAATAGTGAGAGTTCAGTACTCAGAACTGTAAACCTGTAATAACACTGTTATATAGTGTAATAGTGAGAGTTCAGTACTCAGAACTGTAAACCTGTAATAACGCTGTTATATAGTGTAATAGTGAGAGTTCAGTACTCAGAACTGTAAACCTGTAATAACGCTGTTAAATAGTGTAATAGTGAGAGTTCAGTACTCAGAACTGTAAACCCTGTAATAACACTGTTATATAGTGTAATAGTGAGAGTTCAGTACTCAGAACTGTAAACCTGTAATAACACTGTTATATAGTGTAATAGTGAGAGTTCAGTACTCAGAACTGTAAACCTGTAATAACGCTGTTATATAGTGTAATAGTGAGAGTTCAGTACTCAGAACTGTAAACCTGTAATAACACTGTTAAATAGTGTAATAGTGAGAGTTCAGTACTCAGAACTGTAAACCTGTAATAACGCTGTTATATAGTGTAATAGTGAGAGTTCAGTACTCAGAACTGTAAACCTGTAATAACGCTGTTATATAGTGTAATAGTGAGAGTTCAGTACTCAGAACTGTAAACCTGTAATAACGCTGTTATATAGTGTAATAGTGAGAGTTCAGTACTCAGAACTGTAAACCTGTAATAACACTGTTATATAGTGTAATAGTGAGAGTTCAGTACTCAGAACTGTAAACCTGTAATAACGCTGTTATATAGTGTATTAGTGAGAGTTCAGTACTCAGACCTGTAAACCTGTAATAACACTGTTAAATAGTGTAATAGTGAGAGTTCAGTACTCAGAACTGTAAACCTGTAATAACACTGTTAAATAGTGTAATAGTGAGAGTTCAGTACTCAGAACTGTAAAACCTGTAATAACGCTGTTATATAGTGTAATAGTCAGAGTTCAGTACTCAGAATTGTAAACCTGTAATAACGCTGTTATATAGTGTAATAGTGAGAGTTCAGTACTCAGAACTGTAAACCTGTAATAACGCTGTTATATAGTGTAATAGTGAGAGTTCAGTACTCAGAACTGTAAACCTGTAATAACACTGTTATATAGTGTAATAGTGAGAGTTCAGTACTCAGAACTGTAAACCTGTAATAACACTGTTAAATAGTGTAATAGTGAGAGTTCAGTACTCAGAACTGTAAACCTGTAATAACACTGTTAAATAGTGTAATAGTGAGAGTTCAGTACTCAGAACTGTAAACCTGTAATAACACTGTTATATAGTGTAATAGTGAGAGTTCAGTACTCAGAACTGTAAACCTGTAATAACGCTGTTATATAGTATAATAGTGAGAGTTCAGTACTCAGAACTGTAAGCCTGTAATAACACTGTTAAATAGGGTATAGTGAGAGTTCAGTACTCAGAATTGTAAACCTGTAATAACACTGTTATATAGTGTAATAGTGAGAGTTCAGTACTCAGAACTGTAAACCTGTAATAACGCTGTTATATAGTGTAATAGTGAGAGTTCAGTACTCAGAACTGTAAACCTGTAATAACGCTGTTATATAGTGTAATAGTGAGAGTTCAGTACTCAGAACTGTAAACCTGTAATAACACTGTTATATAGTGTAATAGTGAGAGTTCAGTACTCAGAACTGTAAACCTGTAATAACGGCTGTTATATAGTGTATTAGTGAGAGTTCAGTACTCAGACCTGTAAACCTGTAATAACACTGTTAAATAGTGTAATAGTGAGAGTTCAGTACTCAGAACTGTAAACCTGTAATAACACTGTTAAATAGTGTAATAGTGAGAGTTCAGTACTCAGAACTGTAAACCTGTAATAACGCTGTTATATAGTGTAATAGTCAGAGTTCAGTACTCAGAATTGTAAACCTGTAATAACGCTGTTATATAGTGTAATAGTGAGAGTTCAGTACTCAGAACTGTAAACCTGTAATAACACTGTTATATAGTGTAATGGTGAGAGTTCAGTACTCAGAACTGTAAACCTGTAATAACGCTGTTATATAGTGTAACAGTCAGAGTTCAGTACTCAGAATGGTAAACCTGTAATAACGCTGTTATATAGTGTAATAGTGAGAGTTCAGTACTCAGAACTGTAAACCTGTAATAACGCTGTTATATAGTGTAATAGTGAGAGTTCAGTACTCAGAACTGTAAACCTGTAATAACGCTGTTATATAGTGTAATAGTGAGAGTTCAGTACTCAGAACTGTAAACCTGTAATAACACTGTTATATAGGGTAATAATGAGAGTTCAGTACTCAGAACTGTAAACCTGTAATAACACTGTTACATAGAGTACTAGTGAGAGTTCAGTACTCACAACTGTGAACCTGTAATTACTTTGTTATATAGTGTAAGACGTGGTGGTGTATTAGTTAGTGTGTGTTGTGCTGGTGTGAGTGGATCAGACACAGCAGTGCTGCTGCTGGAGTGTTTAAACACCTCCTCAGTGTCACTGCTGGACTGAGAATCGTCCACCAACCAAAACTATCCGGACAGCAGTGTCCTGTGGGCGGCGTCCTGTGTCCACTGATGAAGAACTAGAGGAACACAAACTGTGCAGCAGCAGATGAGCTACTGTCTCTGACTTTACATCTACAAGGTGGACCAGCAAGTAGTAGGAGTGTCTAATAGAGTGGACAGTGAGTGGACACAGTGTTTAAACACTCTGTCTGATCCACTCACACCAGCACAACACACACTAACACACCACCAGCTGCACAATTCTTAAAGGGCCAGCGCCTATTTACTAAAATCACTGAGGCTGAGCAAATTACAGCCGGGCTACAATAACAGCTAATTACCATCGACTTCCTCCTCCTCCACCTTCAGCTCCAGCCGAGTCCACAGGCTGTTTCCACCATCAAACTCCACCGTGCAGACGTACACGCCAGCGTCGGCGCTCTCCACCTGAGAGACACGCAGAAGAAAGTTATATATAAAATACCGGATCATTTAATAAACAAATAAACAAACTGACCAATCAGTGGCCAACAGTACAACGACAGCATGCTCAACACTTTAGACCTACTGGGACGCTGAACTCCCAACACTTTCTGATTGAATCCGGTCTCTACTACACAAACCACTGTCCTCCCAATACACCCAGACTTCGGCTCCACCGCGGTTAGAGGTTTGGTGCCACTCTGGTCTGATTTAAAACCTCAGATGAAGAGCAGGTCTTTGGAAACAGACCAAGAGACTCGTTACTGCCCTGTTTTATAGTCCAGCATGGTCAGTTCAGTGAATTCAGTGGAGTGGACAGGTCAGGGGAAGGGGTGGGGCTACATGCTGAACTTCACGCATTGTCAAGAAGGAGAGATGGAGAAACAACCAGAGAGGAGAGGTTCTTGAGTCAGATAAGAGAGGAGAGCTGTGTTAACATCAGTGAGGTTCTTGAATGTAACTGTTATTTAAGGTGGAAGAAGAAAGTTTGAACAGGAAGTTGACCAGGTAGACCGAGGCTCCAGCACGGAACTGCAGGAAAAACAAACTAGTGGAAAATAAGCCGCCTTCAGCTTCATGGAGAACCGAGAAGGTGCCATGGATAGGGCTGCCCACCACTCCAGGTACATGTGCTCACTACCCCCTAGTGTGTGTGTCCACTAGTATGTGGGTGTTTTACTGCCCCTTAGTGTGTCTGTTCACTAGTGTGTGTATATGTGGGTATTTTACTGCCCCCTAGTGTGTCTGTTCACTAGTGTGTGTATATGTGGGTGTTTCACTGCCCCCTACTGTGTGTATGTTCACTAGTGTGTGTATATGTGGGTGTTTCACTGCCCCCTACTGTGTGTATGTTCACTAGTGTGTGTATATGTGGGTGTTTCACTGCCCCCTAGTGTGTATGTTCACTAGTGTGTGTATATGTGGGTGTTTCACTGCCCTCTACTGTGTGTATGTTCACTAGTGTGTGTATATGTGGGTGTTTCACTGCCCCCTAGTGTGTCTGTTCACTTGTGTGTGTATATGTGGGTGTTTCACTGCCCCCTAGTGTGTATGTTCACTAGTGTGTGTATATGTGGGTGCTTCACTGCCCCCTAGTGCGTATGTTCACTAGTGTGTGTATGTGGGTATTTCACTGTCCCCTAGTGTGCATGTTCACTAGTGTGTGTATGTGGGTATTTCACTGCCCCCTAGTGTGTATGTTCACTAGTGTGTGTATATGTGGGTGCTTCACTGCCCCCTAGTGCGTATGTTCACTGGTGTGTATGTTCACTAGTGTGTGTGTATGTGGGTGTGTCACTGCACGGATTGGTTAAATGCAGGTTCTCACGTTTTTCAGTGTAACAGTAAAGTTGGTGGTCAGTCGTTGGCGACTGAACTGGACTCTGGGCGAAACCCTCGAGCCACTCCAGTGCAGGCTGCTGACGTCAGTTAAGGTAGGGAAGTGGAGGTCAGTTGGAGGGTCTCGCATCCAGCCCCCTCCCACTATACACAGACCCCTCAGATCAGGGAGGAAACATGGCAGCTCTGCAGCGCCCCCTAGAGGAGCTGTAACTTCCCCAGGGGACGTTAGGGACCCTGAGGAGCAGAACAGAGCGATTACAGTTCAACATAAGACTGTTTTTGCTGTGGGTTGTGCATCAACAGCAACATGAACACTATCAGCCCACAAAT
The DNA here is from genome assembly GCA_021613375.1 of Megaleporinus macrocephalus. NCBI lineage: Eukaryota > Metazoa > Chordata > Actinopteri > Characiformes > Anostomidae > Megaleporinus > Megaleporinus macrocephalus. Next base: position 804,887 of record CM038705.1, read on the forward strand.
ACACAACAGTCCCACAACATCAGGAGAAACACATTTAGATACCAGACCTTCAACAGTGATGCTCTGTCTGATCCTCTCCACCTGTTTCCCTGCCGAGTCTCTGATCACACAGCTCCACTGACCGCCGTCTGCCGAGGTCACAGATTTCAGGGTTACGGTGCCAGAGCTTCCATACGGTTCATCACCTGGAGGCCTCATCCACTGAACCTGAGCTGCTGGGTCTCCAACAACTTCACACCTCAGGGTTACATCCATGGAGACCAGCACTGATTTTGAAGGACTCACAGAGACTGAGAGGCAGAAGAGAAGCTGTGTTTCAGGGTTCAGTTACATGAAGTTTCATTCAAACACTTTTTTATCTCCTGAAAAATTACTCCAGCAGGTTTTGTTGTGATAGCATCAGAATTAGAGTTTGATGGTCAGACAGTAATTCAGTACTCCAGTGTTATTTTATATTCACTCAGGAGTTTTTATATTATCTTAGAACCGCTCTGCAGTTACAGTTTCCATTTCCCAATCGCGCTAACGATATTCCTCCTGATACAGAGTCAGTGATACTTACACAGCTGATACAGAGTCAGTGATACTAACACAGCTGATCCAGAGTCAGTGATACTTGCACAGCTGATACAGAGTCAGTGATACTAACACAGCTGATCCAGAGTCAGTGATACTTACACAGCTGATACAGAGTCAGTGATACTTACACAGCTGATACAGAGTCAGTGATACTTACACAGCTGATCCAAAGTCAGTACTACTCACCTGATACCACCCTCAGTTTGTGGTGCCGTGTGATTCTTTTCCAGCTCGCGTCGTTTCCATAGCAGCTGTAGTCTCCAGAGTCACTGAACTCCACTGCAGGGATCTTCAGCTTAACTCCATCAAGTTTTACCTTCTTAGCAAGAGGACTAGTCCCTGTAAACACAGACCCCTCAGAACTACAGACCACCTTAACACGAGAAGATAAACACTAAAGACCACAGCAGATACCTTAGATGTACTTCCAGTTTTGGTATTAGTCTTTATAAGGAGGACACTGTTGCGTTTCCACTCTATGTCCCTTGTTGTGCTCTGGTCCACACCACTACAGTCAATCACCACCTCCTGTCCACTCCTGCTGTAGAGCGTCTCAGATCCTCCTGCAGCTACACACAGAGCTGAAACAGGGAGGAGGTTCTGCGTAACTACAGACTCTATACAGACTCCACATCTTCAGGAACAGTGAGGATCAGGACTGGATCATCTCTCCACTCACCCAGACAGATCCAGAGGAGGCTCCCTGACCAGAACATTCCTGCCCGATAACTTCAGTCCAGCTTCTGAAAGCAGAGAAACTGAGGATGACGTTGAACCACCACACGCTCAGGTTCTACAGTCCTACTGGGACGGGGTTAGTTCTACAGGTGGGTAGTGTAGTCGGTTCCGACTGTGAGTTCCGCATCCCTAAAGATTCCAGTCTCGTTACCGAGCGTGACCGTACCCGGGTCAGTAAAGAGTCCAATACTTTAATGACTTTCGAGCAGGTTCTAGATAATTGAACACGAGTGGTAGTGTATGCAGGATCTAGACAAGTGAATCCGAGTGGTGGTGTGAGTAGGTTCTAGACAACTGAATCCGAGTGGTGGTGTGAGCAGGTTCTAGATAACAGAATAAGAGTTCTACATAACTGAGTGTGAATACAAGTGCTAGTCTAAGCAGGTTCTAGATAACGGAGCATGACTGTGTGGTAGTGCACCCAGGTTCTAGATAAGTGAATATGAGTTGTAGCGTAAGCAGGTTCAAGATAAGTAAATATGATTGGAATTGTGAGCAGGTTCTAGACAACTAAATCCGGTTGGTAGTGTAATCAGGTTCTAGAGTATGAGTGGTGGTGTAAGCAGGTTCTAGATAACAGTATAAGAGTTTTACATAACTGAATGTGAATACAAGTGGTAGTCTAAGCAGGTTTTAGATAACTGAGTGTGAGTGAGTGGTAGTGTACGCAGGTTCTAGGTAAGTGAATATGCGTGGTGTTGTGAGCAGGTTCTAGATAACAGAATAAGCACTGAGTGTGGATATGAGTGGTAGTCTAAGCAGTTTCCAGATACCTGCAATTAAAAGTTTTATTATTAATATTAGTGCGTCATAAAACAACTTTTCCCTCATCAGTGGTCGCAGGACGCCACCCAGAGGACGACGCCCACAGGACACCCAGTAGCCGCTCCCGTCCCAGTCATTAAAGCCCAGATTACTCATCCCGTGTGAATTTGTCATGAATTCAACGTACGTCCTGCAGTAACATAACGTTCCTCATCTCCTCATGTCCAGCCAACCCCGTCCTAACAGGTCTCCAGTGTCCTCTCAGGTCTGGGGACTGTGGTCATCATCACTGTCCAGAACATATCTCCAAAACAGTAACTTTACAGGAGAGCACAAAAACTGTCTTCACTTTCAATGTAAGTCAATGGAACCAGAAGTATTTCCAGGCTATTTTGGAGCGTTTCTATTGGTCCACTCATCATGAACTTTTAACACAATGTAAACGCCAGGTCACGAGGAAACGACGTAGAAAAACAAAATGTTTATTTTTTGAGTGTTTTTGAGTGATTAGTTTTGTTTAACATTCCTGCAGAAGAACCTCCAAAGAACTCTCTGCAGGTCGGGCTGGTTCTCTGAGAAAGACAGCAAGAGCTTCACTTTATGTTTAACCTTCATCTACAGAGCAAAACATCTCAGTGGCTTCTGACCACAAGAGCTACTTCCGCTCGTTCATCTCTCCGGTTCTCTCCTACGTAGCTCTGTGAAAGCTCTGCGAGGGTGTTCAGAGTCCTCCCTTCATTTCCAACAGCGTGAACACCATCTCCACTCAGAGCAGTGTTCACACCGTAACACACACACACCGTAACACACACACACACCATAACACACACACCGTAACACACACACACACCGTAACACACACACACACCAGAACACACACACACACCAGAACACACACACACACCGTAACACACACACACCAGAACACACACACCGTAACACACACACACACCGTAACACACACACACACACACACCAGAACACACACACACACACACACACCAGAACACACCGTAACACACACACACACCGTCTCCACTCAGAGCAGTGTTCACACCGTAACACACACACACCGTAACACACACACGCACCGTAACACACACACACACCATAACACACACACCGTAACACACACACACACCGTAACACACACACACACCAGAACACACACACACACCAGAACACACACACACACACCGTAACACACACACACACCGTCTCCACTCAGAGCAGTGTTCACACTGTAACACACACACACCGTAACACACACACACACCGTAACACACACACACACCAGAACACACACACACACCAGAACACACACACACACACACACACACCGTAACACACACACACACCGTCTCCACTCAGAGCAGTGTTCACACTGTAACACACACACACCGTAACACACACACACACCGTAACACACACACACCGTAACACACACACCGTAACACACACACACACACCGTAACACACACACACACACACCAGAACACACACACACACACCAGAACACACACACACACACACACACACCGTAACACACACACACACCGTCTCTGCTCAGAGCAGTGTTTACACCGTAACACACACACCGTAACACACACCGTAACACACACACACCAGAACACACACACCGTAACACACACACACACCGTCTCCACTCAGAGCAGTGTTTACACCGTAACACACACACACACCGTAACACACACACACACCGTAACACACACACACACCGTAACACACACACACCAGAACACACACTGTAACACACACACACCAGAACACACACACACACAGCGTAACACACACACACCGTAACACACACACACAAACCGTAACACACACACTGTAACACACACACTGTAACACACACACAAACCGTAACACACACACACACCAGAACACACACACACCGTAACACACACACACACTTTAAGCTAAAACCAGCGACTGTGCTGCCTTAAAACTTCACTGAGTTCAGTAACAGAAGACGACACGACACGTACTATTACAAGTTCAAATCACTCACGACTGGAAATCAGGAGCACAAACTTCACAAAGTCAACACTTTCCGGGGTTAAATATCTGAACTTCAGCTCAATCTCAACCTGCACAGATCTGATAATCTACTGAGCTTCACCCGACAAGCTTGTTTACACTTTCTGCAGGTATATATATATATATATATATATATATATATATAAATATATATATAAATATATATATATATATATATATATATATATATATATGTGTGTGTGTGTGTGTGTGTGTGTGTGTGTGTGTATATATATACTACAGAGTAAAAGTCTAATCTAATAGTGTAAAAGTGTTTATCTGATCAATAAATGTTGATCAATAAATGTTCACCTGTAAGAACAGCAGATCTGATTAGAACAGATGTAAATAATCAGACATACAATACAAAGTAACATGAATATGTTATTGTAGAGAAGTAGATCAGATCTTGATCCAGTTTGAAGAACAAAGTTAGGTTCCAGATTTCTCCTGGACGCCCCAGACATTGTATGAATGTGTTCAGTTCTTGATTTATCTTAATGAAGTACTGAGCAGTCAAAGCAGGTATTAGATGAGAACTGATTATAATACTGGTTGTTTAGGAGAAGCTTGGAAAGAGTTAATAAACACACTGACGTATGTAAAAGCACTATTTACTGTTAACATTGTGTTAATATTTCATAATGAATGGAAATCACTTGGAAATAATTCTGGTTCCATTGACTTCCATTGAAAGTAATGACTGGACCTAATTTTCTTTAAACAGTAACTATATGCTGTGTGTATTTTGTTTACATGTATGTTTACGTTAATGGAATATTTTCTGGGGGAATTCCGCTCAGACTGACTCAGATTAGAGGCGGACTGCACTGTGAAAAAAATGCTTCACTGGTACAACCAAAAAATACTTCCTGTAGTAACGAGTAATAAACTCAACTCCACAAATTACTCTGATTAAAAGATTCATCTGTTCAAACTGCATTTGTAGGAGAAATATTTTTAATAAAAAGTGTTTTTTTGTGAAACCAATGAAACACTGTTTACAGCAAAACAACGAGACAATATCAGCAATAATAAAACCAGTGTAAACATCCTAATATCACCTGACATAAGCAGTACAACAGCTTATAAGCGGTTCTATAATTATATGTATAATAATTTAATAAAGCAAGAAAGTTTAGTCACCAAAAAACAAATAGTGGTGACGATCTGAAACTCATACTTAATAACAATAAACATACATAACCTGACATATTAAGGATTTTACTTAATTAACGTTATTAAGTGATTTTACCAATACATT